>CAXHWN010002015.1:0-30000 GCA_964020975.1 Hermodice carunculata | reverse complement strand
ATTATTATTATGGCTTCTTGTAGACCCATGGAAAAACTGTGTCGAAGTTTCCAAATTGTGAAATATTACCATAATGTCAAGTTCCAAAGCTCTAAAATGAATTATCATACCATTTTTTTTTTAATTTGGAATATTTGTACATCAGCAACTTTTATTGGCTCAAGGAACACAAACCAGCACAGTCCCAGGCATTATAAAGCTATATGGCAAGAAGGCGCCACAGGAGAGATAATCAACAGCTGTTCACTGGTTTTCAAATAAAGGCATACTGGAAAAGAAGAATTGCCTCAAAGCAAATCTGTCTGTGTGCCTCCAATAGTTGTAAACATGGCCAGATGAAAATTCCAAAAGTCCAAATAACCTTGACCTTTGACTTTAAGGGGTAACATGTTAATTACAAAAATGCAGTGTTGCAATACCTACAATTTGAGCCGAACATGACTGAAATTGTATGGAAATTGACCCAGTAGTGACCAGATGAAAATTTCAAAGGCCCAAATGACCTTGACCTTTGACCTAACAGGTTGCATGTAAATTACAAAAATGTACAGTTTTACAATATCCACAATTTATGCCCACCAATCTTGTAGAGCTTGCACTACAAACGGATCGTCACGCATAGTTTGCAAATTCACTTGCGCTGTGTCCTGTGGTACGTGCATCTTCTGGCGTTCTGTATCGCCTGCGCTGCTCGGTATTGTGACAAAAGTAGCTTACCGTTTCCTCACGTAGCGTCGTCAACTCATCCAATCTTCTTTTGAGGCTGCTTCTGAAACATTGGCAATCTCCCAGGTGGCAGTTTGGGCTGTTCCTGCACGCGAATCTGCCTTGCATGATTGCGCCCAAACTTACAGAAAATTTGCTGTTCTGTTACAAAAGATGCTGACCAAATGATTGTCTCTCAATTCGTCTTCACTCGCCAACTGCACTATTTAAAATGTGGCAAAAAGGGTCAAAGTGCAGAGACGCACGCACGCACCTACCCATCCACACACTGTACATGGCGACAGGGCACTTGACTCTCTATTGATAAATTAATAGGTGTCTCTAAGTCCAACATGAAACAAATCAGATGAGAATTGACCGAGTTATGGTTAGATGAAAAATTCAAAAGCCCCCAAAAGCTTGATCTTTCACTTTTAGAGGTCACATAAAAATACAAAAATGTGCACTGTTACAATACCTACAGGTTGAGTTCCACGTGGTTAAAATTGGATGAAAATTGACCAAGTTATCTCTAGATGAAAATTTCAAAGATGGAAATGACCTTAACCAAATGTACATGTTCATAACAAAAATAAGCAGTGTTGCAATACCTACAAGTTGAGTCCAACATGATTAATATTGGATGGAAATTGGCCAAGTTGTGGCTGGATAAAACTTTCGAAGGTCGAAATGACGTTGACATTTGACCTTAACAGGTCACATGTAAATCACAAAAATATACAGTGTTACAATATCTACAATGTAAGCTCAACATGAACCAAATCAGATGAAAATTGACCAAGTTATGGCTAGATAAATGTTTCAAAGGTCCAAATGACCTTGACCTTTGACCTTTAGAAGTTATACGTAAATTACAAAAATATGCAGTGTTGCAATACGTACAATTTGGGTCCAACGTGGTCAAAATGGATGAATATTGAAGGCGTTATGGCTGGACGAAATTTTCAAAGGTCCAAATGACTTTGACCTTTGACCCTTAGAGGTCACTTGTAAAATACAAAAAATGTGCAGTGATGCAAACCTATCAATTGAAGTTGGATTGGTTACCTGCAACTATAATTGTTTTGGAAATATTCATGATTTATATTTTCAAATGGCCCGAATTTGCAAAATTTTCAAACCCGTTGAACCTCTTTACAAAAACTGAAGACTTCATGTATGGAAGCGTATAATACTTTCCAAATGAAATGTCGGACAAATATGCCTGGAAAGAAAGAAAGAAAGAAAGAAAGAAAAAAAGAAAGAATGCCTAAAAAAACTGTACAGAGTTCTGCTGTTGTCTGTCAGAGGTTCATGCCGGCAAAAACAGGTGTTATAGTTATCAAATCGTTGACAGAGTAACAAGAGTTGGAACAAGGTTCCCATACTGAAATTTGTATTATTGAGTCAAATTCAAAGTGGCAAATTTACATTTCCCTAAGCAAACAGACAAATGTTTGGGTTATCTGGCAAGTGACTTTTCTTTCTTTGTTGTTTGCTTGAAGATAACACAATTTCGGAGATTTATTGCTTTGCTCGGTGTTACATGGGCAAAGTGCGGGCCCCCAGATCCTAGAATATGCAAAGCTCACAGATTTCACCAGCATTGGGTGACGCACACAAAAACTGCTGTCTGTGTTCCAAAACAAAGTCTTTCTTTCTTTCTTTCTGTCTGTCTGTCTGTTTTTTTTTTCTTCCTATTTTATAATTTTTTTACCAACAAATTTTCCGACATTTTTTTAAAAGAATATTATAAGCAGAAAATCCAAACTTGGCACAGGTATACCTCCATACATTAAATTTGCTTTTTGTGAAGAGAGATCACACTTTGGAAAATTATGCAAATTTAGGCCATTTAAACATTTAAATCTTGAATATCTCCAAACCTGTTGTAGGTAGACCTGCCATTCCAACTTCAATATATAGGTTTGCTCTGTATGAGCCACCAACAAAAGTTGAAGAATTTTAATTCATACTAACTCGGGACACCTGTAAAGTTAAATGGTTAAATATCTTCAATGCAATTATAGGTTGACGTTCCATCTTAATTTTCCATTCTTTAGGTTTGTGATGTAGGCGCATCCAATGAAAACCAAAGAAAAGTTGCAACATTTTATTATGATAATAAGGGGCACCAGTTTGGGAAGTTTTAATGCTGATGATCGTCCAAGCTTTTATAGGTAGAGGTGCCATTCCAACTTCAATTTATAGATTTATGCTTTAGGTGCATCCAATGAACCACAAATAAAAGGTGTAGAATTTTAAGTTATGCTAATTAGGGACAGTTTAAAAGTTTAAACCTTGAATGTCTACGAAAGTATTATAAGTAGAAGTACAAATCCAGATTTATTTCAGATGTCTGTTCTTAAGGCGCGTCCAATAAACCACAAACAAAAGTTGTAACATTTAAATTTATGCAATATGTAAAATTTTGAAGGTCCAAAGAGAGGTTTGTTTTTAATTAAATTTGCCAGTGTATTTTCTCGGAATTTTTCAATTTTCTACTGACTTAATACAAACTCTTTCGGCATGAAATAAAAGGTAACAAAACTCGTGAAGATTCACGATTTTTAAGTTTTTGATCGAATGAAAGTTGTAAACTCTGAATTGGAGGATATGCAAGCATTTCTGTCTGATAATCTGAGGTACTTTCACAGGGGAAAAACGCTGGAACTTGGATATATGTACAGAGGCGGATTACAAATATATTGCGGAAGATGCTGAAGCGTGGACATGACATCGTTAGAGCTGCAGTATATGAACGAAAAACATGTGCAAGCAGCCATTGCCAAGATGCTGTGCGAGAAAGTTCAGGGGAAACCCCACAAACGGCACATGTTAAACTTTGCAATTTTAGAGCCAAAATAAGCGTCGTTTTTCATCTTCTGCAACTAAAGGGTGACGTAAAATTTGTGGCTTCCATGAGCAAAGTGGATGAAATTTTGCCGACAAGTCATTAGAAACTGTACATGGAAATGTTGAATTTTGCTACTGTCTGTTATCCAGATTCTCAACTGGTCTTCGTAGATCAGATTTTCGTGTTAAAAGTTCAGCTCGATAAATAGGTACCACGTATTAGAAAGCTGATGTGTAGGGTAGTTAGGGACGATATCTGAAAACCAAAATGCCTACAATATTGGAGTCAGGGCGCATTTCAAAAGAGGTGACAGGGTGTCAATATTTACGATTGCTATGTGCAAGTTACTTAAGGCCTCAAAACTATGTTGTGGTTTAAACATATTTTATTTCAAAGAGCAATTGGAAAACAGGCAGGGCCTATATTAATTCCTGTCGTGACAAAACAAAAAAATAAAATACACATGAAAATGAAAGATATAATATGTACACAGGGTAACATAACATAACAAAACATAACATAACATAACATAACATAACATAACATAACATAACATTTAGAAGATAAGAAACCACCGGACGCCACCGATAGTAATAGGTGTCCGAGCTTGCAGGTTATCAAATGAATGATGGCCCGCACGTGGCCACGGGTACAATGATCAGTGAAATCAGTGCGGGCTTTATGTAAATCGACCAGTGCTGATAATGTAATTATGTATTGCCTCCAAAGTAGCTAGGCTGTCTGATTTGGAACACATACAGCATCCATTTAATGCAGTATTTAACGTAAACGACATTTTAGGAATGGACAAAATGGATAGCTGCAGATTGTTTCGTCCATTGATGTAACAAGGACAAACAAAGAAATAATGGTAAGTGTCCTCGAGTGACGCGCCGCAGGCACAACCAGGAGAACTCATAACACCGATTCTGTACATATGTTGGTTTAACTGGATGCAACCCATTTTAATTCTTGAACATATGATGTTTACATTTTGGTTTCCAAGATAATACAAATCATTAGCCTTTGGCTTGTCTTTGTTCAATTTTCGCTGGAAAGTTTCCAAATCTTCAGACTTTCTCACTGATAATGGTAAAGTATTCCAATGACGAAAAGCGGCCGATATTAATGAATTACTGTACAAACTAGTCCTGGCATAGACGTGACTGATATTATCCTTGGATGTTACGTTGTATGTATTCCTGGATGAGACACTGTTGGAATTAAACTACGTAGATTACCTGGTGTAAGTCCATTGATGGTTTTGTATAGAACTTTAAGTCTGTGTTTATCTCTACGTTTAGCTAAAGTCTCCCATCCAGTCTCATTATAGAGTGCGGCATGACTGATGCGACAGATACCACCCGTTACAGCCCGGGCTGCAGCCAGTTGTATAACTTCAAGCAACATAGCATCCGACTGTGTACATCCACTCCACACTATATCACTGTACTCTATCATGGGCCTAATATACGTGAGATAGATGAGTTCTAAGAAACGTCTGCTAAGTTTGTATTGCAATAGTTGCAAGATCCCAGTTAATCTTCTGGCTTTGCATGAGACGTAATTGATGTGGTTAGTCCAGGAAAGATCTAAACTAAGAACAACACCAAAAATTTGTAGGGGGTTACTGGCGAAAGGTATAGTAGGCTGTTGACTATTAGTTCTTTTTTTGCTAACAATTATTTTAGTTTTATTGCTATTGACGGTGACCAACACTGATGGGACCATTCTTCAATGCTCTTTATGTCATTGTTGATAATATGGTTGGAGTTGGATGTAGAGCTGGTGGAATCGTCGATAGTAATGAATAGGGTCGTCAGCATACAGTCTAATGTTAGATGTAACAATCTCAGTAATATCATTCACGTAAGAAACAATAGAGGACCAAGTACTGATCCTTGTGGAACCCCTGCTTCGCTAGTGCTCCACTGTGGGGATTCCCCTTGTAGCACTACTCTTTGAGTCCGATCATTTAAATAGCTTCTGAACCAGTCTAGAAGAGAACCGCAAATACCAGCCTTGTGCAATTTGTACAAGAGAGCAGGATGATTGACTTGTCAAAAGCCTTGGTTATGTCACAATAAACCACATGTACCTCTTCCTGCAGATCAACTGCCTTCACAGATTCATGATAAAGATACACGAGTTGGTTAATGGTGCCATCACCCGGCATGAAACATGATTGCTTTTCACATAAAGCAAAATTATCTCTGAAAAAAAAAATTTACCTACACAACTTAGAAGTGATATTGATATATAGTTACTGCACAAGCCTGCATAGGCCTTTTTAAGAATTGGTGTTATATTTGCCCTTTTTCAATCACGAGGGAAAATGCCCTGTTTCAAAGATAAATTAAATAATTTTGAAAGTGAGGCTGCTATTGATGAAGCAGCTTCCTTTGGTAAAATGGGACTAATTCCATCAGAGCCCCTTGATTTACTAACATCGAGTGAAGCCACGAAAATATCATCTTCGTCAATAAGGACATTTTCTAAACTGGTTCCAGTAATAATTTGTGGTGATGGGAAGCACGTCGAAACGTACTGTCATCCACACTGTTTTGTTTAAGAAAAAACGTATCCATAGCATCCGCTTTGGATTTATTTTCCTTAATCACCGTATCATCTACCACTAAATGGCTAATTGAGAATATTTTATCCCCTTTCTTAAAATAATTGACAGTTTTCCACCAACATGTTCCCTTCCGTTTAGAAAAATTGAAAAAATCTCACAGACGATTAAAATATTCTTGTTCAGCTGGTCTTAAGTCACTGATATATTGTTCGCAAAAATAACGCCAAACGTTGGTTGCATTAAAACAATTAGAAGCAGGGGCACTGGATATTTAATAAGTTACATTGAAAACGTTATCATTTTCTCATACAAATATTTTCGAGAAAACAAAGAGTGTAACATAGGCTCCTTGAATCGAAAGGAAAACAATTGGAGACATTGAATTTACAAACGATGCTGTCGAATATTATTGGATGTTTTGGTATATACATTGATATGATAAAGATGAATATTGTGAGAATTCAAACAAAAATATTGAAAAGTGGAGATATTGAGTGAATGGAATAATGGGAAAAATTTATATGAAAAGGTTCTGGTTATCAAAATTCTTGTCTCAGGAAAATATGCATGTGGTTTAAGTATGTATCCAAGATAACATTATAAAAACAGCTTATGACGTGTTTCACTACCCATTTGGAACAAAATAGGATTCATTGGAATATATAGAGAAGTTTTCTGGTGGTGTGAATCTTTACGTATTAGAAACGCTTATATTGTAATCTCAGGAAATCAACGTAAAATTATAATAAAATAATCGTATTTATTTACTTGTGGTAAAAGCAACGTACAATAATATTAAAAATAAACGCATTTATTTACTTGTAGGAACAACCTTTGTCTTTCAGGCAAACAAAACATGGACATTGTCACCATATTTTGGCCAGGGAAATCCCCAGACATATGCAATATTATTTCATCCATGGAGAAATGAATTTTACTTACATTATTTATTTGAACTGGGATAATATGTGTGGTTAAAATACTTTTGTACTCAATGTCTGCAAGAAGGACTGGTATCAAGTAGGATGTCTAGGTATTTGCTTATTTTTGTTTGTAAAAGTTCTAAAGGCCAAATCAAACTGAATCATTAAGAGGTGCTGAACATTTTCAGTTGTTTTGTCTTTTGTTGTTATTTTATGTGCGTGTGTCAACACACGAATATGGTTTCTCCGTCGTTTCGTTCTTTCATTCTGTCTCTGTTTCTCATTTTCTTTCCACTCGATATGCTTGTTATTTATGGCGGCTTAAATACGGGCACGGCTCGACCAAGAACTTCAAACTTTTAATGATTATAGCACCAATAGTGAAGTTCCAAATATCGTTAAAAAACTTGACACGTTAAACATTATGTAAATTAGCGACGAATTTGTATGCTACGCTATATGATACCCTGTTATGATGCCCAGAGGGAATTTTTTTTAGATATGATTAGAGCTCAGTATCAAGGTCAGAGGTCAATATTGGGATCATAGATCCTTGTCAAGGCAGAGGTCACTCTCAAGGTCAAAGTTCGACACAAAGTGCCAGAGGTCCATACCAAGGGGAGGGGTCGATGTCAAGGTCCAAGGTCATTGTTATGGTCAAAGGACACCGTCAAAGACAGAGGCCAATACCAAGGTGGGACGTCAATGCTAAGGTCATAGGCCAATGGCAAGGTCAAAAACTACTTTCAAAGTCAGACGTCAATATCAAAGTTCAGAGGTCAAAAGCAAGGTGGAAGTCAATATTGAGGTCTGACATCGATAGCAAGGTCAGATGTTAATGTCCAGCTCAAAGGTCACTGTCAAGGCCAGAAGTCAATGTCAATTTCGGAGGCAAATATCACGGTCTGAAGTCAATATTTAGGTCAGAGGTAAATACCAAGGTCAGGAGTCTATATTAACGCCAGATGTCAATGCAATTTTCAGGTCAGACGCTCCTATCAAGGTTAGAGGTCAAAATCAAGGTCATATATATATATACCAACGTCACATTTAAATGTCCAGGTCAGAGTTCATGGCCATAGGTCAATCTCAGGGTTGGGATCAATGTCTGACAGATAATCAATTATCACTAGTCAAAAGCAGTAGAAAAATTTTCGTTTATTGTGACATTAGTAGGACTACATGATTTTGGTTTTTGACCGATTACTTTTTTATTGTGTCTGTGTGCCAACGCAGACATATCGTTTTTCTAGTCTTTCTCACTTTCTTTCTTTCTTTCTTTCTTTCTTTCTTTCTTTCTTTCTTTCCTTCCTTCTTTCTTTCTTTACATGCAAATTTGAACGACATTTCATTTGAAAAGTTTTATACATAGAATCTCCAAACTTGGCATGATGATACTTCCGTACACGAAGTCTTCAGTTTTTGTAAAGAAGTTTAACGGCTTTGAAAATTATGCAATTTAGGGACATTTGCAAACTCAAATCTTGAATATCTCCAAAACAATTATAGGTACAGGGAACCAATTTAACTTCAATTGATATGTTTGGGTTGCACTGCACATTTTTGTACCTTACATGTGACCTCTAAGGGTCAAACTTCAAGGTCATTTGGCCGTAACTCAATCAATTTGTATCCAAATTTGATCATATTGGGCTCAAATTGTAGCAATTGTAACACCACACATTTTTAAAAAATTTACTTGTGACATCTAAAGGTCAAAGGTGAAGACCAATTTACCTTTGAAGTTTTCATCTAGCCAAAAATTGGTCAAATTTTATCCAATTTTGATCATGTTGGACCGACGTTGTGGCTGTGTAACACTGCAAAATTTGGACGGTACATGTGACCTTCAAAGGTCAAAGTCATTTGGACCATTGAAAATTTCATCTTGCCATAACTCGGTCAATTTGCATCCAAATTCGATCATGTTGGGCTCTAATTGTAGCTGTTGTAACAGTGAACATTTTTGTATTTAACATGTGACCTCTCAGGCAAAAGTCAAGGTTCCAATTGTAGGTATTTTAACACTGCACATTTTTGTAATTTACGTGTGACCTCTAATGATTAAAGATTAAGGTTATTTGGACCTTTGAAAATGTCATCTATCCAGAACTTAGAACACAATTTATTTTAAAAACAGAAAATCCATTTTTCTGTTTTTTTGGCTTAATTTACGGAAATTGGGAACCTGTTGCTGCGAATTCAGGATCCTGATACCTGTTAATTCTACAAATCTACATTTTGTATGAGTGGAACCACTCATTCTGTACAAAACCTTGGAAAAAGGTCCCAACTGAGTGGAACCACTCACTTTGGACCTGCTGCACAATGCCGTCGATGAGTGGGACCACTCATTCGGTACAAAATATCCAAAATGAGGCCCAAATGAGGGGAACCACTCACTGAGACAAGCTACATCAAGGCTTTGGTGAGTGGAAACACTCGGCTACCTGGCACAAGAAATTCGAAGCGGGGCCCACACGAGGGAAAACACTCATCTGGGCCTTGGCTGCATGAAAGCTTAAGGTGACCGGTGAGTGGAGACACTCAGTTGATCCCGAATCATGTCAAAAGGAGGGAAAACACTCACTTGAAAGACCAGAGCTGTTTGTTTAAATCCTACTTGAGTGAAACCACTCATACTTTTCAAGATGCCGTGAATAATTGAGGAAATGAATAAAGTGATATTCTAAAAGATTTTTTTTTTTTTTTATGTTGAACGTGTGACTGATACCTCTCATACAAAAACAGAGTTCGTATTTTGAGCCCTGGATTTTGAGTTTTAGAAGCGTTCGTCGTAAGCATATCATCAGTTGGTGGGTCTGGACAATGGGGTCCCGGTAATGCAAAACTTTAAAATACCCATTCCGGTATATTGCAAGTTCATCAAATCATGGCGCTGGAAAAGGATAGAGGGACAACTTGGGACAATTCTCGAGTTACATCAAAATCACCGCCACTGATTCAGATTGGATTTTCATGCCTCGCTAGCCCTGTGATGTTCAATACACACATTCAATGCTGATAGTGAGATGCATGCATCGTCCTGTGACCTACTTTGGCCCGTAGTCTATGCAGGCATAGTCATCTTCTGCGTCGTGGTAGGGTCCATTAGAACCCTTGAAAAAATGCCTGATCATTAAAGCCAAAGTTGTATACTTTCATGAGTGAATGTTTACTTTCTTACATGGCCCGACACATAGATAACTACAGTACACGCCAAATCTTTCTTCCGTGTGATACACCCAAGTTTGTTTGGGAATCCTCGACACAGGGCAAACTATACACGGGCGGATGCAGGATTTCCGGAAAGGGGGATCAGTGACTTAAACAAAGCACAAAACGCGAGTATGAAAGTGACAAAGGCCACAGCGGGGTGGAGGGGGGGGGGGGAATTAAAAAAAATAGATGCTCTGAGATGCATTTTCCTGGCATTTGAGACTGTATTTTAATGGGATAATTTGATTTCTCTGAGACACAAAATTCACTACATTTGGCCTCCCTGCTGCTGGGAGGGGTGGATAAGCATACACATTTCACTTCATGGCATTTGTTATACGTAACAATAATAGTTCTTACCTTTTGTCCATCCATAGTTTTTTGGGACCTTATCTGTTCAATTTTGGCTTCTTTATAAGAAAACGATCCATATCTATTGCAAATACCAATTATATTAAGCCCAACATTAAAGTAAGCAAACATGTCACTGTGTGGATTAGATCATTACGTGTCAAAGTTAGGTCATGACTCCATTCACATGCATCATTCACAAGAGCAAGCACCGGTGGCCGCAGGGAGTATCTGGGCCGAATGACACTAACTGACACTTGCATTTAAAATTTGACCAAGCCCAGGACACTGGCCTGGAAGTCAAGTGCTGCATCCATCTCCACATCTGGAAGTAGTTTCACATGTAACTGCCTCTCTGGGTTACCTCTGCAGCACTTTCAAAGTGGTTGTATTGCTGGGTTGTACGATTTCCTGATCTCAGTTTGCAACTAAAACTGAATATGTAAGCCTATGTACTTCTTTCTGGTATTGTTAATGAGTCCCACGTCGTTTATCGTCTCTGTCTCCCTTTTCTCTTTTTTTTTTTTTTTTTGACCCCCCCCCCCTTTGGGGAGGGGGGGGTGGTGTCCAGGACCTGTCTGACTCCCCTCTAAATTTGCCCCTGCTATAGACTTTTGATCGCCAAAAATTCTTACATGATTGCATTTGTCTCCTGGTGTTTAAAATATGCTTTTCAGCAAAAATTGCCCTGAATTGGGTCAAACTCATCATGTTCTTTCCATTCAAAAACTGTTGGAAAGCCCTTGTCAGAAGACGAGAACACATGAAAGCCCTCTCTTTACTACGCAAAGTCTGTGGTGTACAAAAGTGTCATTAAAAACGGAGCAAAGTGCATGTATTTAACCTCTGTCAAATACGACTGCACAGGACCAGCATTCCCATATTTTCCATTCAAGACTACAGTCCATTTGGGCTCCAATTGGCCCCCCTACTCAGGTTTGTGTTCGGCTTATTATGTGTGATACGTAAAGTCATTATCTCTGCACCCTTCATGAGGTTTCTTTCACCCATACCCCGCAATAAAAAAATTCAAATGATCTGGGGTTTTTGTTTGTTTTTGTTTGTTTGTTTATTTATTTTTATTTTTTGTTTTTGTTTTTGTTTTTTTTTTTTTTTTTGTTTTTGTTTTTTTTTTTTTCATAAAAACTACTTAACAGGTACCGCAGTGGGATGCAGGAAAACACCCAAGACATATCTGATATTTAAAGTGTGTGTGTCAACACACTCTTTCTTTCTTTCTTTCTTTCTTTCTTTCTTTCTTTCTTTCTTTCTTTCTTTCTTTCTTTCTTTCCTTCTTTCCTTCCTTCCTTCCTTCCTTCTTCTTTCTTTCTTTATTTCTTTCTTTCTCTCTCTATTTCTCTCTCTCTCTCTCTCTCTCTTTCTTCTTTACCAGTGAATTTGTCCATCACTTTTCTCTGACACTATTTCTATTTTACATAGAAACTCCAAACTTGGCAGGATTGTACTTTCATACAAGGAGTTTGACCTTTTTATCCACAGGAATGAAGATGTTTAAAATTATGCAAATAAGGGGCATTTGAAATTTTAAATCTTGAATATCTTCAAAAGTATGATAGATAGCGATGTCATTCCAACTTCTTTACCATTGCGCATATCTTGAATGTAAAACAAAAATTGTAGCAATTTAAATTATGCTAATCAGCAGCATTTTAAATTTTCAAACTTAAATATCTTCAGAACTTTTATAGATAGAGATGTCATTTCAACTTCTATTAGGGGGTTGCTGAGCATTGCGCATGTAATTAATTAAAAACAAAAGTTGTGGCAATTTAAATTATGCTAAGTAGCACCATTAGGAATTTTCAATCGGGAATAACTTCAAAGCTATAATTGATACAGATGCCATTCCAACTTCTACTCCTGTGTTATGGAATAGTTGTACAATGCCATACCAATATGCTTTGAAGACACACACACACTGATTTGCTATGCAGCAAATCATCTTTTCTAGTTTTGGACATTTTCATCCAGTCCACAGATATAAATGAGAAATACTGACTATATGGCTGTAGCCAAATTTTTAAACATTTACCCAGGATAAACAATTGAGAACAAACCAGCAAAACGTTTTGGCTATGAGGTATGGCGCTCATCAGGGAGCGTTATAAGCTGGGTCAAAATGTGAAGCATGACAGTTTATAAAATGTTTGCCACCATGTGATCAAATCAGCTGGTAACGCAACCTCCACTGCTGGGGTGGGGGTTAATGACCAAAGGACCCCCCCCCCCCGTGAGATAATAATTCCTGATGCAGATTTCTTGAATTCATTCCCCACCTCCAGCGCATACTATAAATCACAAAAGTGTGTATTCGCTTTGTGATATGTGTCAGATAGAAGAAATAAGCAGTTATCAGGTCAATTTTAAGTTATTTCCAATTCAACTCTATCTGGCATTGTTATACAATAGTCCCTCTATAGCTATAGCCAGACAGAAATGATTACCTACCACTTCAACAAAAAAGGGACATATGGTCCATCGTGACAGGTCAATTAGCATGGAAAGCAAAAGACTTCGAAATTTTTAAGACAGGTCTCTTATGAGAGGGTGGTCCCACACATCAGACAGAGGTCTTTTGACAGGGGCTAGTGTAAACTGGACACGGGCAGAACATTTTCGAACCATAAAGGAATTCTTACATGCAATGAATTAACAGGAGCGCTTTCTGGATGCCGACATGTGCATACGACCTCCCGGGTCACTCCATCCTCACATTGAGTATGGAGATCAGACACCCTACACACCCTCCTGGGACCACTGCTTATCACTTTATCACTAAACAGTATAACACTGCTTACATGGACAGCTGGAATATGTTGTGACTGACTAAGATGCAACCGGACCCAGTGAAGGAATGCACCAAAACCACTGGCTATATTTATGTCACAGTGACACAGAAGAGGACATTTCTCTGTGATCCTGCTCAAAGGACTAAAAAACCACAGGTACCCACCAAATCTGAAAACAAAAACACATAACTTCAACAGAAGTACATGTTTTTGCATGTGCGAAAGAATAAGT
Organism: Hermodice carunculata; assembly: GCA_964020975.1. Classification (NCBI taxonomy): domain Eukaryota; kingdom Metazoa; phylum Annelida; class Polychaeta; order Eunicida; family Amphinomidae; genus Hermodice; species Hermodice carunculata. The sequence continues at coordinate 16,325 of CAXHWN010002015.1, read as the reverse complement.
TAAAAACAAACATGCGTAGTACCTAATATAGAGTTTATATCCCAGGGTATTCATTTAGTATCTCAATTGTGGAGTGATACCACTATGACAGGAACAAGATGCAGGAGCCAACTAGAAAAGAAGATTTGCTTCAAAGCAAACCTGTCTGTGTGCCTTCAAAAGCTGTAAATAATAATTCCTACAACTTTTGTCCTGTGGTACTTCAAATTTCATTAAGCTGATGGCTGGATGAAAATTCAAGGTACAAATGACCTTGACATTTAAAGGTCATATGTAAATTACAAAAATATACAGTGTTACAATGCCTACAATTTAAGCCCAACATGAACCAAATCATACAGAAGTTGACCAAGTTTAGCACGGCAAGATGAAACTTTCAAAGGTCCAAATGACATTGACCTTTGACCTTTACAGGTTACCTGTTATCACAAAAACATGCAGTTTTGTAATATCTACAAGTTGAGTGCAACATGATTAAAATTGGATGAAAATTGACCAAGTCATGGCTGGAAGAAATTTTCAAAGGGCCAGCTAACCTTGACTTTGATCCTTGGAGGTCACAACAACTAAAATTTGCAGTGTTACAATAGCTACAATTTGAGTCCAACATGATTTAATTTGGATAAAAATTGAGTTATGGCTACATGAGAATTTCAAAGGTCCAAATGATCTTGATGTTTCAACTATATAGGTCACTTGTAAGTCACAAAAATGTGTAGTGCTACATTAGCTACAGTTTGAGCCCAACATGATCAAAATCGGATATACATGGACTGAGTTATGGCTACATGAAAATTTGAAAGGTCCAAATGACATTGACTTTTGACTTTTGGAGTTTATTTGTAAATTACAATAATATGCAGTGTTGCAATACCTACAATTGGGGTCCAACATGGTTAAAATTGGTTGAAAATTGACAGAGTTATGGCTAGTTGAAAATTTTAAAGGTTCAAATGACCTTGATATTTTACCTTTACAGGTTGCATGTAAATTACAAAAATGTGCAGAAAGAAAGAAAGAAAGGAAGAAAGAAAGAAAGAAAGAAAGAAAGAATGAAAGAAAGAAAGAAAAAGAAAGAAAAACAATATGTCTGTGTTGGCACACAGACATAAATAAAACAGATAACAGACCTTGGATGCATAATGCAGTGGACTTGGTTCATACACTGTCTAGAAACACTTGGAAGTTCCATGAAAAAAATGAACTTTGAAGGTCTGAAATTCACGGCTGGTCTTTTGAATCTTTGGAAAATCCCAAATTATCCTATTGCATTAGTTTTAAAATGGACTCCATTTTATTATTTTTCCTCGTTATGCCCCTTTCCTAATGGAGGAGGGGCATACAGAAATCGCTTATTTCATCCATCCGCATGTCCATACGTCCCTGTCCGTCCATCCATCCGCAATTGTGTCCGGTGTATAATTCGCTTATACCTCAACTTCAATTGATGAAACTTTAAACATAGGTGAATCCTGACATAAGGGTGCATCGTGTACCAAAATTATGTCGCTAGGTCAAGTATCTCGGTCACAGTGACAGATTCTTGTAAAATCGTGTCCAGATTATATATAACTCCTTTACTTTATGTGACTTAGATTAATGAAACTTTACACAGATGTATCTACACGTAAAGGTGTGTCATGTACCGAAAGTAGGTCACCAGATAAAGTATCTGGAACACGGTGACAAAATCATGTAAAACTACATGACACTTCATGGCGGAGCTGTAATTCTGCTCTTATAGTCAGATTGTTAAACCTTTACACACAGGTGCAACTACGCAAAAGGGTGTGTCATGAACCAAAAGTAGGTCACTAGATCAAGTATCTGGATCGCGGTGTCATATCCTTCTAAAATCGTGCCAAAGCTATTATTCTTTTATTATTTAACTAAGTTTCATGAAACTTCACAAACACACACACACACACACATGTATCTTGACAAAAAAGTGTGTCATGAAGCAAAATTAGGTCACTAGGTCAAGTATCTGGGTATCATCTATGTGTGTCAGGGCTACAATTCGCTTGTCCTTCAACTTATAATAATGAAACTTTACACACACTGCATCTGAATATAAGGGTGTGTGATGTACCAAAAGTAGGTCAATAGGTCAAGTGTCTGGATCACAATGACATTTTGGAAACTCGTATCAGGGCTATAAATCCTTTACTATTTAACTTAATTTCATGAAACTTCACACATAAATGTTTTTTGACCTGAAAGTGTGTCATGAAACAATTATAGGTCAGTAGGTCAAGTATCTGGGTCATGGCGATACATTATGTAAAACTACATTCACTTCCAGGGTCATAATTCAGTTGTCCTTTGACTGAGAATCATGAAACTTTATACACATGTGTATCTGGACACAAGAGTGTGTCATACATAAAAGTAGGTCAGTTTGTCAAGTATCTGGGTCACAGTGATAGCCTATTTATTGACTACAGTCATTCTAAAACGAGACCTGTAATTAACAAGGTTATAAAGCAAGCGAGGGGGCATGGGTCTAGCGATCCCTGGTTGCCTTTTAATTATATTTATATACGATGTTCTGCTTGTTTGCACATAACCTATTCACTAAAGTTGATAATCCTGAGCAAAATAATCAACTAAAGATTTAAATGATAGACTCATGAAATTAGAACTCGGACTTCTGCAAAAAAACTTTAAACTTCAGACGTAGCCTTCGGTTGTAGGATTATAGATTAAAAAAGAAATAAAAGATATTGCAGCAGTTTTACCTGCCCCCCCCCCCACCCTCCGGCTTATCAGGTGTATTGCACAGACTGGACTATGAATCACATCCTTCATCTCCATGCATATGTGTTGTATTGCATATTGGTATATTTCAATCATAAACTTTACATTTCATGCACAAGAATATGGAATTAAAACAAAAACAAAACAAAAAACACTAAAAAAAAACAAAACAAAACAAAACAAAACAAAACAAAAACATTCTGCAGGGCCGTGAATGACGTGCAACTTGAATTTATATGAGAATAAAGAATGGGGATTTGGTCGAGTGGATATGTGCGTTTCCCATTTCAGCTAGGCGACTGGTGCCAAAGGTTGCAGGTTCGAGTCCCACTCGTTCCGAACATAAAATATATGATGACATGGGTTCGCAGTATTGTAAACATAATTTGGTAGTAACAGCATAGATTCAATTGTTGTTTGCTAACTCTCCTGTCAAAACACACTTATGAATAAAAACTAAGTATAAAAAGAGAGGATTGCGAAATGGTGTATTGTCTTATGCATTGGAAGGTTTTAATTGAATGGATTTAGTATTTCGTGACTGTACATGTACATATTTATAATCTCATAAAGAAATGGTACAATGGATTAGAATGAAGTTTGCCGTTTCAATTTTGAAGAGCAACCAGCTTCATTTTTGTGAAACTGAAATATTAACAACTCAACTTGGAAAATCAACATTATCAGTAGGACTTTTACTAGATTTTGTGTTAAATTAGAGTATCCGAGGTAAAATGTTCCTCATATTCATGATGGTGTAAGGATACATGTTACAACGCATCAAATAAACATTTAACTGGGAGTGGTTTTAATGTGGAAAACTGATCTACAGTCTGTCTTAACTCTTAAAGAGACCCATGACACTAGATATCCCTTAATGTACAACAATTTCAATATTACATTTTATGTTATTCCACAGGACCATACAAACTTCCACATAGACGTGGGTAGATTTTCTTTGACCGTCACAAAATTTTCTTCCTCATGACCACTTAAAATACTGGTTATTTAACGAAACTTTATTTTTCTAAAGACCTTATAATTGTGCAGTGATGAACCACTAACCTCACAGGAGTTGATGTCAGTTTACGATTCACTACCATTAGGTTTATTTTGAAGTATGCTAGAAATTAAAGACTTTATTATTTAAATCAAAATTTCTCCTATTGGAGTATTTTTAGCAGTTTTTATGAAGGAAATTTTTTTCTTGGTCCAACAAAAAGTCATAGGGGGTTTGGTCAAAGCCAATAGCAGGAGCAACTCACATTGAAGTTATTGGAAGTTATTGTGAATGACAAAAAGGTTTCATTTTAGAGGTTACGCTAGATCAGACAGACTGCAAATGTAAACAGAAGTGTGATTATAAAAAGTTGGTTGCAATAGGGGAGTGGTCTCTTTATTGGGGATTTTAAATGAATATTCTACTGTATAATTGGTATGTACATTTTTATACATGCTAAATAACAGTCCTTTGGGGAACAAATGTTTACAAGATATATTATATTGGTTTGCATTTTGCACCCGTTTTAAATTCATACAGAGTAAGTCACCAAAACTAGAAAATATTTGGAAATTGACAAAATTATTCAAAAGAGGAGCTTATTTACAGTAGAAACAACATGTTAACTTGTCAGTGTTACATATTTATTGTTTATCATTTGGCACAATTCAAGCTAAGAGATGTCAGGGTTGAATGTAGTAGAGGCCAAATATCCCCTTCTCACACCAGTAATTTCATATTACTTGCATGGACATCATAAAAAGTTACCAGTTGGATGCCGTTCAGGATGACTTACACAAACCAAGCTTTTAATGATAGCCTTCTTTCTGTATAAAAAGCCACATCATTTTTTTTCAATTACAAAAATTGTGATTTTTTTCTTCCTTTTTTTCAAAATAAGCACATAGACCCATAGATAAGTCATTTAATATCTCGTTAATTTACCCTTTTCCCAGGTATAAGCAGCTTTTAGCTGTTTCTTCCTTTTAAACACAAGCTTTAGAATACAACGTTTATAATTTATCCAAATTACATAACTAACAGCGCCAAACCAAACGAACATTCTTTGCAGTCTACATTATCTCGGACTTTTCAGGCTCCCTCCTATTATCAAATTTTGGTCATGTAGCCCGTAAGCCACACACACACACACACACACACACACACACACACACACACACACACACACACACATACACACACACGCACACACACACACACACAAATGGGGAGGGGGCTTTTTGGAAAAGGTAAATCACATAGTTGCGGCAGGAAAGTGCCAGAGAGACATTTCCCTGGTTACAGCTAGTAGTTTGTATGACTTTTTTTTGGGGGGGGGGAGATCTCAATGTTAATGGTAAAAGTGTTGGTTCTATTTTAATTTTAAGACAACGCTCAATGCAAAAGATCAGAACTGACAATTTAACGAATGCATTTTTATCTAATCAAATACATTAAAATCTTTAAACCCATTACAAAATGTACAACTGATTCAACACTTCAGTTTCTCTCTCTACCCTCCTTGGTTACAGACTGTCTGAATGGGCAATGATAGGAATACATTTTGATTGTCATTTTGTCCAAATGTTAATTGAAATCTAAGATTTGTATTTTCTCAGCGAAAGCACTACATGTATTTTAATTGACAACAGTCAACGTCGCATGAAAGATAAAAGAATGAAACATACATGTTTGCATATATGCGGTGACAAAATCTAAAATATGTGCAATTCGTAATGTATATGAGCGGCCGGCTAGTCAGTATCAGACAAAAGTTGCCATCACTGGCTTAAAATTTTGACAATTCATTGTTTATGGCTGAAGATTGAGGGGTTGATATCGAAATTGTTGATATAAATGTTTTGATATTGTCAAAAATAAAGAAAATGTAGCTTTATCTAGAGCACAAAATTTGACCAGGCTGACATAAACCAAAAAATCTCTGACAACACATCGCAACGTGTGTAAACACTCCTCTGAATGCGTGCTTGGTCTAAAAAGTAGCCCACCATGTTATATGAGTGTGAAGAGGCCCAACCAGTGAGTATAGAATTGTAAGTGGCAAAATGAACGAATGAAGATCAATGAAAATTTGATGTTTAGTTTGCACGCAAATGATAAAACATACTTAATGGTACAAAGTAATTTCAATCTGATGAAGATCCCACTTTGAAATTATTGGTGTTTTTATCACTATGTGAATTCAAGAATAAACAACAGCAATATATTGGGGGTTGGGGGGTTGAGGGTAAAGGGTACAGTGTATTTCTGCACTGCGGCACTGGGGCATATTCTTTTTTGAGTACCAACATCATACTGGAGGCCTCTAATTTTCCCTGCTGGCCAGTATTTCGGAATATTCTTATTTTCTGTACTCTGTATTGGGGGAAAAATTTACTCTACCAGCACAATGGGACCCCACCTACCTTACCCACATATACTCAATCGTCATGCATGAACACCATCCGAACAACAAAAACTCTTAGTGCATCAGCTAAATTAGGCTATTTGCTTTGGTAGCATTATTATTCTTGTTACAATTCATTTCAAATGGCACAGAACACACATACATGCATGTACGTCAGTATTTGTGAAAGTTTTCCTTGACAGATAGATAAAACTTACTTTCATGATGCAGCACATATCCTCTTCTAATTTCGTGGGATCCCCCTACCCCCCCCCCCCCGCCATCCCACCCCACCCAACCCCATCCAGTTCACATACTCACAAGCAGGGTGTCAAGTTGAACCCATGCACTCTCATTGGGTACATAGGCCTGCAAGTCTTAAGATTCATCGCAATATGACTTTTGCCAGGGGTTCACATCGTCATTTGTAGTGATCGAAACAGTGGACTGGACAAACTATGATTTTTTAGGAAGATGCTCTTTCTGGCAGGGTTTTGTTCTGTGAGTACCCCCTTGCTATCCGCTTGTTTATGCATTCTTGCTCTGGAGTTGGTGTCAGCCAGTGGTTCCCAATAGGGTGTCATGTTATCGGCATGGAACCTTGATACACGTGTGTGTGTGTGTGTGTGTGTATGTGTGTGTGTGCACGCTTGCGCGCACACATATGGGCATCACATAATGGCAATTTGATCAAGCCAGGTGAAAGTGACACCCGCCCTCATTGCAATCAGTCAGTATCACACCACGACCAGCCCTGAATTTTCCCCTTCTTCTGCAAAATTCTATCATTGAAACAAGAGCCTACTGCTAATTGAAAATGTAGTCCTATCATGGCAATAAAACAGCACACATGTTAGCGGTAACACAAACATACCCGGCTCCCTGACATATTACATATAGATGCGTAACATTTAGTTCCTAGGTCGGGGGCACACATAAGCTACTTTACTGGGTGACCACAGAACACTGTCCAGTTGTATGTTCTATGCAGAAAAGTTTACATGCATAACCAGCATCTCAGATTTGTAGAAGTTGGATACTTAGTCAGTCATAACAATCTCCAGCTGTCCATTTATCGGCAGTGTGATACTGTCTTGTGATAAGGTAATAAGCAGTGGTCCCAGGAGGGTGTGGAGGGTGTCAGGTCTCCATACTCAATGTGAGTATGGATGCCCGGCTAGTCGTATGCACAGACATCAAGACACCGCTTACACGTGGTAAGAATTTCTTTATGGCTTGAAAACAAACACACAAACACAAGTGCCCCCCCCCCCCCCCATCCAGCCAGCTGGAATAAAAATGAATTCACAGGCCCCTCATAAATTGGTAGGGTGATTAGGGTCAGTCTTGCACAGAATGGGTAGCCAAATGGGATGCTGGAACAAGCGAAAGCCACCAGCAGAATATACAGAATCAGTGACCCAGGCTGTTTTATCAAAGGATTGCTGTACAAATGCTCCTCCATCTGCCCCATCCCATCCCCTCTCAACCCACTTCTTTGCCCAGGTTGGCCTGACAAGGCACTTGTTATAAAGCGAAATAGGGCTACAGCCGCCTTAGTAACTTTTGACCAGTGGTTGCTCTCATTATCAATCCTCTCGGGCTCACACGGGCAAGAAGTGTGTGTGTGTTGTGTGTGTGTGTGTATGGGGGCGGGGGGGGGAGGGGAAGGGGAATGCCAGGCTTAGGGGAACCACAAGTATTTCATTATCCTTTCTACGCATCTTAAAAGTGATATGTATACCGGTTGATATATATTTAAGTTAGCGTTTCATAATCAAATATTGAGAAAACCTAGCTGGGGAGGGGGATGGCCACTTGTGTTTTTGTTTATCACATAAAGTGTCCATCCAGACACCAGTGGCTTTTTTAATCATAATTCTTGGTCAGTTGTGTGCAAAGTACAAGTAAAATTCTTGAAGTTATGGATTAGTAAGCCATGACAGTGCGACCACATACTTTTGTGATCCTGACAACAGAAGGATTAATTGTATGGGCTGGGGCTGGGGAATGGGTTCAAGAAATCTGCAGCAGGAATTAATATCTCACGGCAAATCCCCGCTTCCCCTCCCCCCCCCCCCCCCCCCCATGGTGAAGGTTGTGTGGCCGCTGATTTGATCACATGGTAGCATAGCAAACATGCATACAAGACTGTCACGCTTCACATTTGATCCGTCTTATAAGACTCCCTGATGAGGACCATATTTTACAGCCAAATATTTTTGCTGGCTTGTTCTCATGCAATTGTTTATCCTGGGTGAATATCTGAAAATTCAGCTACATCCATCTGGTCAGTATTTCTTCGCCTTTGTGCTCATTTATATCTGTGGACCTGAAAAACGCGTCCAAAATATTCAAATATGTCTTGCCGGTTTTCCTGAATCCCACTGCAATATCTGTTATGTAGTTTTCGTGAAAAAAAATAATGATCGAAATGACAGATAGTCATTTGATTATTATTATTATTATTATTATTATTATTATGGGGCATGGGTGAAAGAAACCTCATGAAGTGTGCAGCGATAATGACTTCATGTATCATGCATAATAATCAGTATAAAAACCTAAGTAGGGGTGCCAAATTGGAACCAAAGTGGACTGTTGTCTTGAATGGAAAATACAGTAATGCTGGTCATGTACAATCGTATTTGACAGAGACCACTACATACATGCACTTTCCGAAGTTTTTAATGGCACTTTCGTAGACCACAGACTATGCGTAGTTAAGTAAATGCTTTCATGTATTCTCGTCTTCTAACAAGGGCTTTCCAACAGTTTTCGGATGGAAAGAATCTGATGGGTTTTAGCCAATTTAGGGCAATTTTACTGAAAAGCATACTTTAAATACCAGGAAAAAAGGACACTTCTGTAAGATCAAAAGTCCATAGTTTGCCCTGTGTTGAGGTTCCCGAAACAAGGTTGGGTGTATCGCACGGAAGAAATATTTGGCATGTAGTTATCCCTGTGTCGGTCCATGTCAGCAAGTAAAACTTCACTCATGAAAGTGTACAGCTTTGGCAAAAATGTTTACGCATTTTGTCATGGGTTCTAATGAATGAGCGCTAACAGGACGCGGAAAGATGACTAAGGGCCAAATAGGTCACCCTCCTCCCTTCCAGCGCCATGATTTGATGAACTGGCAATCTTTTGGCATGAATATTTATAAAGTTTTTACCTAACCCCAGACTCCACACTCCTCAACTGATACGCTACTTACATCAAACGCTCCTAAAACCTCAAAATACAAACTCTTTTTTGTATACGAGCGTACCAGTCAAATGTTCAACATTAAAAAAAATAATAATAAATAAAATATCATTTTATTCATTTCAATTTTGCATGGTATGTTGAAAAGGGGGAGTGGCTTTTAAGATTAAAAACAAACAGCTCTGGTCTTTCAAGGGAGTGATTTCCCTCCTTTTGACATGATTCGGGATCAGCTGAGTGTCTCCACTCACCGGTCACCTTAAGCTTTCATGCAGCCACACAAGGCCCAGATGAGTGTTTTCCCTCGTGTGGGCCCCGCTTCGAATTTCTTGTGCCAGGTGGCCGAGTGTTTCCACTCACCAAAGCCTTGATGTAGCTAGTCTCAGTGAGTGGTTCCCCTCATTTGGGCCTCATTTTGGATATTTTGTACCGAATGAGTGGTCCCACTCATCGATGGCATTGTGCAGCAGGTCCAAAGTGAGTGGTTCCACTCAGTTGGGACCTTTTTTCCAAGGTTTTGTACAGAATGAGCGGTTCCACTCATACAAAATGTAGATTTGTAGAATTAACAGGTATCAGGATCCTGAATTCGCAGCAACAGGTTCCCAATTTCCGTAAATTAAGCCATAAAACAGAAAAATGGATTTTCTGTTTTTAAAATAAATTGTGTTTTAGTCATGTTTCATCCAATCTTGATCAAGCGGGGCTCAAATTGTAGCTATTATAACACTGCAGATTTTTGTAATTTATGTGTGCCCTCTAAAGGTGAAAGGTCAAGGTCATTTGGACCTTTGAAATTTTCAGCCAGTCATAACTCAGCCAATTTCCATCCAATTGCAATCATGTTGGACTCAAATTATAGGTATTGCAACACTGCGCATTTTTGTAATAAACATGTGACTTTAGAGATCAAAGGTCAAGGTCATTCAGCCCTTTGAAAGTTTCATCTGGCCATAGATTGGTCAATTTTCATCTCATTTGGTTCATGTTGGGCTTAAAATTGTAGGTATCATAACGCTGTACATTTTTGTAATTTACATGTGGCGTCTAAAGGTCAAAAGTCAAATGTCAACGTCATTTGGTCTTTGAAATTTTCACCCAGCCATAAGCTCCATGGAATGTGAAGTACCAAAGGACAAAAGTTGTTTCAGGTGATATTTACAACTTTTAAAGTCACAGAGACAGATTTGCTTTGAAGCAAATCTTTTCTAGTTCCAAATTTTTCCTCAGTGCTAATGCAGATTCACTCAAAAACCCCAAATAAAACAGAGGCCCCTGCTTCGGCCTTCATATTGCACTTTCTACAACAAAACATCGGTTTTATCATGGAAAATGACACTTATATGCCCGGAAAAATCTGACTTGGTTACTTTCATTGGCGCCCAATATCGCCCACTCAAACTTTCTTTTTGATGTTATTGATTGTACTGGTAGGTATAGGCCTGTACCTATACATTTAAATAATAACGAAAAATCAACATTTATTTTCCCACGATAAAACTGCAATACAATAATTAATAATGACGCAAGCACATGTACAATTTCTCCGCATGAAGTCAAACCAGATCAAGGAACAACACTAGAAAAGAAGATTTGCTAAGAGGCTGTCTGTGTGCCTTCAAAAGTTGTTAAGATGGCTAGATAAAAATTTCAAAGGTCCAAATGACGTTATCTTATGGCCTCTAGAGGTTACATGTAAATTGCAAAATGCAGAATGTCGCAATACCTAGAAGTTGAGTCCAACATGACTAAAATGGAAGAAAATTGACCTAGTTATGGCTAGATGAAGTTTTCAAAGGTCCTAATGAACTTGACTTTTCACATTTAGAGGCTGCATGTTAATGTTAAAAGATATACAGTGCTACAATACCTACAATTTGGGAGCAGCTTTGACCTGTAGAAGTCACATGTAAATTTAAACATGATTGTGCAGTGCTACAAACCTATACATTGAAGGTGGATTGGTCGCTGCAACTCTAGTAGTTTTGCAGATATTTCAGATTTAAATTTTCAAATGCCCCCAATTTGCATAATCTTCAACACATTTTGTCCTTTTTACTAAAAGAAACAAATGCGTGTATTAACCTAAAATCCTGAATAGTTTGAAATTTTTGAGTGTAATGGTGTTTGAGAAAACTGGCGAACAAAGTTTGGCAGTAAAGAAGAAAGAAAGAAAGAAAGAAAGAAAGAAAGAAAGAAAGAAAGAAAGAAAGAAAGAAAGAAAGAAAGAAAGAAAGAAAGAAAGAAAGAAAGAAAGAAAGAAATGAAAGAAAGAAAAAAATGAAAAACAGAATGTCTGTGTTGGCACAGAGACATAATAACACTGTGCAACAGGAATTGCTCGTCCATGGTTAAAACGCATGTTGTGGACCTAGTCAATCGTTTTTATGAAAAGCATAAGTTGCTCATTATAATTACAATCAGTCCGTGGTATTTCTGAAAATTTTAAATTGATACAGGGTATGCCAATACAAAGTCATCATATATTTTGTGGGCACAGTTATAATGAGTACTTGGGTATTATAATACATACCGTGAGAATGAACACGAAAGAGTCCCAGAGGTTCACCTAAAATAGTTCTCAAATCCCCAGACATGGACATGGGCTGACGCAAAATCGACAGCACATGAAAGTGTTGAAATTGAAATTTTGCAGATTACATGTTAGATGAACATTGGTTATCTAGACTTCGTCTTCATTGTAAGTTCAATTCATAGGCCTACTATGCCTTGGGTGGCAGATGCAATTTTGGGAGGTGGACAGAAGCGTTGTGCGGCAGGCAGTGGCTGTGCCGCTGAGGGCAAGCAGGGGATGTTTGGAGTCGCCAGCAGACAACAGTACCCAGCGGCAGGCCCTCTTAATTGCATGCTGGATGCTGATTGCCACTTTGTATCGCAGTTTGTGGATTATTGTCCAGTACTGTGCGAAAAAATGTAATCAGGTAGAATATTCAACTCGATGAAAAAAACAAAAACAAAAACAAAAACAAAAACAAAACAAAAACAAAAGCAACAGCAAAATCTGTCATGATAATCTTGCACGCACTTTGAATTCCCAGGGCCCATAGGGATGAGAGTTAATATGTTAGTTATTGGATGAGTATAAAATTTCAGGGATAACCTACAAAGACCACAAACTGTACTCTAGTGGTGTTGACAGTTTTACGTGTGTAATGGCCTGCCTGCACAAAGCAATGACCTATTTCATTCTGCCAGATAAAGCAAAGAGGTGTATCAAAATTGTTCAGACATCCATAACTTGTCAAAGTATTTGAGGTCTAAGCAGTGTTCTTGTCTCCAAGGTGTGACATGCACGCAACTGGGTGCAGAGCCTGCCTTTTTGCCCTGTTTGGCATGTGGCATGCCGTGCTGGGGGTGAGGGTACTTCCAGGTAGGATTGTACTGGACATGTGCCGCGGGAAAGGCCCTGTTTTCATTACTCCCGGGATTAGAACCCCCCCCCCCCCCCGAAATGTACACAGCTGGATTCGGATAGGGGTAACAATTAAGATGCACCAATGCAGCAACCCTTTCAACACATTACAGGATTAAGAAAGGGTACATTTTTACATCTGGTGTAGGATTAAGATAGGGTATTGTATAAAAATGTCCGAGCCCCCCCCCCCGGGGGGGGGGGGCTGTGCTCACCTCCAGTGGTGTGCAGTGTGACTATGCTCACCTAGTTTGGCGTGCGACACGTTATGCTCACCAAGTTGGGTGTGCGGCATGCCATGCTCACCTTGTGAGGCATGCAGAGCATGCAAGTCTCCGGTGGACTGTGGCCTTAAACTCACCTAGTGGGGCGTGGGGTGTTTTATGTGAGAGTTATAACATGAAAGGAGACGATTATGGCTTATAACTGTCGAGTGGCGAAGTCACGAGACAGTTGTAATAGCCATAATCGTCTCCTTTCATGTTATAACACATTTGTCATTGGCTGGTAGGAATGGTCATTTGTGTTTAGGTCGGATCAGTGATTTTATGATTGAAAGCGTATTATCTGTCAGTTACGTAATCAAATTCTTACACACACGTGTGACAGTGTCATTTCACTTCTGAGTCACTTCATTCGTGATTTCGCTCAGGCGTTCAGGTAGTTCGGGAAGCTGCTAGCTGCTACAAAATGGAAGATGACGTGCCTCTAATTGAACGTGATAATATTGCAACTCAGCAATTATTTTTCCAAACAAATGACGGCACCGGCAGTACTGGGAGGTATGTTGGTTTTTATTTGTAGTGTTTTTACAATTTCACAATCAAAGTTTGCTTTGCGTTCATGATATACTACTGCATCAAGACTACTGACCCGGAGAAGTTTTTGTGGCTGATGGTATAATGCGTGCTGGTACTTGAATGGAAAGTTTTTATCATGGAAATTCAGGTAAATCATTTCAAATTTTATTGTTAGACATTGAAAGGGTTAATTCTGAAAGGGTGAGTTATAGGTTTTGCTTAATTCACTCTTTTTGCGGGCCCTTTTTGCGATTATTGAGGGTGAAGGTCAGCCCAAAAAAGATGCATTATCAAGTTTCATAATACATTCCTTTTCATTATCAATGGTTTATGGGATATAATCAACACTTTTTGAGCCTTATGATTGGGTAATTCCTACCAGCCATATGACAAACTGATCTTGTGTGGCGTGCGGCATGCTATGGTCACATTGTGGGGCATGGGGCATGCGTTGCTTATCATGTGAGGCGTGGAGTCGTGCAGAGTGCTAAGGTGGCATGCAGTGTGCCATGCTTACCCAGTTGGGCATGAGACATGCTGCACACTAGACAAAGCACAGTTTCAACCAGGGGCGTCTCTTTTTTGGGAGCAGTAAGTGTGGTCAGCAGTGAGGTGTCTACATTTTTATGTGTGGGACTGATAATCAAGAAGAATGAGTTACTCATCAGAGCACTACCCACTTTAACGGATTTAATAAAGATATATTACCGACTTTCAATCAGATCCAGTACATCTCACGCGTTATCTCATGAGTCTCACATTCAAACTGACACAAAATGTATGGCATTTTATTCACCTATTTATTTGTATGTGTATGTGTTTATTTATTTGTTTGTTTGTTTATGTTTTGTTTGTTTGAACATCTTACCTCAGGGTAGGCCTTTCAGCCGAACATTTTTAATTTAATTTAATTCTTTCACAGCGGGAAAGACTGTAGTTGAATTGTCCGCAGACCGCAGCCTGTAGTCAAATTCCAAGATGGCTGCAAAATTATCTGGCATTTGACCTGTAAAATGACCATCGGACTTCTGACCCTAAAAACGAACCTTACTCAAAAGTGCATGATGTACATAGGTAGTGTTTTATTTGAAACGAATTTGTTTTTAAACATTTAGATATGAACTGTTGTTTCGTGTAAGAGGAAAGGGTTTGTAACCTGCAGCTTGCATGTATAAAGTGGCAAGGTTGGCATGAAGTCCTATGTAACACAAGCGAAAAACAGTGTTTACATAATATTGTTCACCTTTATTTATCGTATCAACTATAAATACACACACACACACACACACACACACACACATAAACACACACACACACACACACACACAACACATATATATATATATATATATATATATATATATATATATATATATATATATATATATATATATATATATATATATACATCGATTCAAAGAAACAAAAATGGGTCAATTTTTAGCTGGGATAAATGGCAGCATCAGATACATCTGTTGCTTTGTGCGCTTTAGGTCTCTAATTCAAAGATAGCTGTCAAATGTTTTGACCTTCGACCTTGAAGGTGACCTTGTGAACTTGAAACTGACCTTGCAAAATAGAAACATGATTTATATTGCTAGTGCTGATATGATGAAATAAATACCATGGCAACTTTTAAATACGATATGTAGGATCAAATTATTCAAAATAGTTGAAAAATATGCTTAGAAATTTAGTGGTCAGAGGTTAACCTGGGTAGAAATGCAGCGGTGGAAGTGATAACATATAACGAAAGAATCAATATGAGACAATACATATTGGGAATACAGTATCAATATCATATGCAAAGACAAGCCCATACAAAACAACCTATAAGCAACTAACCACCATACAAAACGTACAGAACTAACCTGCACTGGGGCTATTGACGTTATTTTGTTGAACACATAAATGACAAAACTTCTAGGTTTTGCTTACAAAACCATGGGATTTGTAGCAAAACTCGGGGGGTTTTGTGGAAGACCCGGGTTTTGCATAAATCTTAATGTTTGGTATATTTGTATTTATCCTCCCAGGGCATGCAAAACCTAGCTTCTTAGGAAACCTATAACGTTGCATAAGTTCACAAAGTTAATTATACATTATATATAGTGTCAGTATTTTATCCTTTCATATCTTTTTATTCACACTACTATTTATATCCATATAACTGTACTGCTATACTATGGACGATTTTATTCTGAAATATAGCCATCTTATCTTATCCTATCTCTCACGAACAGTAACAGGCTGATGTGTAGTGGGTTACTAACCTATACAAGATCACGTTTTTTGTCGTGTGCGAGGCCTCAGCAGATGCCCCGTGCAGGTTATTTTCAAACTAAAGCATGAGAGTGTGGTGCATGGCTGCTGTGCTGTGAATGTACGCACCTGTATTTTCCATGGTTGTTACAGCAGGGCAGAGGAAAAGCCGCCAAAAACTCACATAAAAAACTACCAAAATGACTATAGGTGCTGAAATTATATTAGTGGGTCCCGGTCCTAAAACGACGGAAGTTCGATTCTTCAAATATGTATACTTTCACAGTTTGGATAATTCCAAACAGACCAAATCACTGAAATGTCAGACAACCGCTTGCAGGGGCCTGCCATAAGTGAAAAAAAGTGTTTACATCGAGTACACCCCTAAACACAAAACTGTTAAACATGAATTAAATGTGCCTGAGGCAAATGTATCTTTCCCTTGGATTTATCGAA
>CAXHWN010002014.1:351496-613996 GCA_964020975.1 Hermodice carunculata | reverse complement strand
GTCAGTGCTGGTGGTCTTTCCGATATCCAGTGCTTATGACATTTGCTATTGCATAAAATAAGCTAAGAAAACACATTTGAGGATATTTATTTGTTCATTTATTGTTTAAATGAACTAAACTTATACGAATTGTTGTTGTCCATCCCATGTTTCTTCACGGGCTTCGCTTGGTTGATGTTTACACTAAATCGTCCCATTTTTAAAGTTGGTCATAATATAATCTTTCTGTGACAATTGATGATCAGAGCCTAGCTTGAAAAAATAGAACATGGAACCAGCCAGCATAGAATGGCGGATGGAAGAAGCTCTTTCTGGTCAGCCTTAACCGGAGATATCTTGTTAAATTTCACCACATCTTCATCTGAAATTTGTAACCCTACACGATAGATAGATAGATAGATAGATAGATAGATAGATAGATAGAGAGAGAGAGAGAGAGAGAGAGAGAGAGAGAGAGAGAGAGAGAGAGAGTCTGCACAAGCTCAAGGAAATCAAAATGTTTATACTTACATATCATATCATAATCCATGGACGGCTAATGTTCCAAGAATGAAACGGACTGTGAGCTACATCTGTGACGTGGAACAAACAAGTGCATTATTGCTAATCGTTTATCTTTTCCGGTCATAGGGTCGCGAAGACCTTGTGCTGGTAGCATGGAAGTGA
This sequence comes from Hermodice carunculata, assembly GCA_964020975.1. Lineage (NCBI taxonomy): Eukaryota > Metazoa > Annelida > Polychaeta > Eunicida > Amphinomidae > Hermodice > Hermodice carunculata. The sequence continues at coordinate 613,330 of CAXHWN010002014.1, read as the reverse complement.
ACCCACACATGACCGGTTTGAGATGCAGGATTTCCCATTGTACCCAATCACACAGAACATGCAGAAAGCAATCATCAAGGTCCCAAACAGGCCCAAGTCACGTCTGTGGTTAAACAAACAAGAATAGCTTGTCCCAAAGTGAATTTTAAACACATGAGTTGTTAAGTGCATCCTGCTCATGTGGAGCAAATAGGGAGATTATTCATTACTTTTTCTTTGAATGTAACAAATATGTTATACCAACAAATGAGCTACAATGTGAAATAATCACATTTGGTATTTTATCCTGAAAACTGTTTTATTTGGGATCGAAGGAAAAGGAAATACTAAAATAAAAGACAAAACGAGAAGATACACAAGACCGTTTACAAGTATCTTAAACCCTTTGGAAAATTAAAAAAAAAATCCAAAAATAACTTTGATATTTAAGTCAGTAAATAGTGCAAGTAGTATAATTATTTTAACAATGCTCACACATCACTTTCTTTCCCCTTCCTTCCTTTTTTATTGTTGGTCCGGTACGTTATCTATCTGTGTATTGGTGTTCATAATTTATGTTTTCATGTTGTCCTGTTATAAATGTATAAGAGGCCTTATATAGGCCGGTGAACCTGTCGGCCAATTGTGTTTCCAGACAAAATATGTTTAAACCAAGTACGTTATTCCAGTGTTGTCAAATAGCATAATTATTGTATCACCATTAGTCATTTCGTCACTTGTACATGAATTTGGCAAATCTGTGAGCTCATAAATGCAACAATAATTTCATTTGTAGCGTTTTGTTGGTGTCTTGCTGTTTAATATATAACCTTGGCATATCTAAATAAAAAGATACAGTCTTTTCTCCGAGACACAAGCGTACTGAAATGAGAGTTGCTTAAAGAGTTGTTTATGCGACAATGCAAAAATAATTCTGCAGCTGCCGTATGATTGCGCTCATCCTTGCCGAGTAGGCTACGTAAGCCCACCATATTACAAATAAATACTGATCATCTGAGCTGTGCAAATTTGTAATCACATATTTGTTGTTATATGTTCATTTTTCCTCTTTTTTATCTTATTTGATTTTTTGAAAATGACAATTGTCTTTTTATAGGTTAAATGTAAATTCAAGCAAAAAGCCCAAAACATAGTTTGCAAGACTTCCAATTGGGATCATCAGATTTTATTGACTATTTTTTCGAACTGAATCTGTAGTTTTCATGAAATATTAACTTTTTGGCATTTTTTACAATATATGCATAAATAATTATCAGTAAAGCTCAAGGGAAAGTCTTAATTTAAGAATATTTAATCGCTTCTGATGGAGTATCTATCATGTGTTCTTTACTCATCTTTGGATGAAACTCCGAACGGCGAAAAGTATAAATAAAAGGTCCATGTGGTTGCTATTGGTCCTAGAGAAATACGGTTAATTGTAACATTTAAATCTGTCTTGCAGATGTGGCCAAAATTGAAAGGTGTATGATTGTGTGATAATGTATGTATGTATGTATGTATGATGTATGTGTATATTGTTCCAATATGATATTAGTTTTGATAAGTAATGTAGCCGCTCTATAAACTTTTGATATGTTTCTGTTTTGTTGAACTTCTGCACTGCAATACCAGTGCACGTTACAACTGCCCAATTCATGTCAATGCATTGTAGTGACAGACACTTGGTAGAATTTCACGCGAATTTTATATCTTCTTGACAGGCAGCATAAAAGAGCAAATTCGTTTAATCTCTGTAATTTGTGTAACCGGGCCACAGACAGAATAAGTTCCCCTGCACTTTTATATCAAGTTCTCTGTCTCTTTCACATGTGCTCTCCCGAGCACTTGGCCGGAAATTTGCAGTATTTATTCAGCTATCACAAACTTGATTCATTCTTTTGAAACATTTACTCGGAGTGGACAATAAAATACAACTTTATTTTTTGAGACTCTCATGGCGAGAAGTCAGTGTCATCATGGGGTTTATTTTACGTTTCTGACACATGATGGCTATTGTTACAGTACTTGTAAGAATACTCCAGGTTTATACAGGTTTCTAGCTGTAACTGTTTATTTTTTAATCACTGGAACTAACTAAATCGCCCCCGTTTGCTTCTATTTCAGTTATGCACTGGCAGGCGGTTGGACCAGGGCGAGCCATCCAGCCAGATAAGCCTAGGCTACAAAGGGTACGTACTAGTTCAGGGGTAAGTCAAATTATTTTTATCTGAACTTGTTCTATACACATGTAGTAATTATGTTTGGTTTTATAGGTATTCTTTATTTATATTGAAGCTCTGCATTTATGAGCAAAACTTCATTTTTAAGCTAATTTATGCATCATTTACCACACAAATCAGGGGCTGATCCAGGCTTTCTTAAAAAAAAAAAAAAAAAAAAGGGGGGGGGGGGGGGGGAGTCGAATTGCGAGTGCCGAAGGCACGATGCTCACAGCGGGGGGTCCGGGAGGCCTCCCCGGAATTTTTGTTGAAAAATCGGGACTCTCAGACGCGTTTTCCTGGCATTTGAGACTTATTTTTTTCACATGGACATTTTGATATCTGAGACATACAAAATTCACTAAACTGGGCTTTCCAGTTTGCTTTCATGTTTCCGTCCAGGGTGTGGCATTATAATGATACAGGGTTAGGCAAGTTCCAAAGTTTTTACTGGATGGCAGGGCCAGTGCTTCAAAATTTCTGCTGACCCAGTAGTCTGTCCCAGATCATTCCCGTGAGCACATTTAATGTGACTGCGACAACATAATGACTTGTTATTTCGTTCAATTTGGTTCATCACACTTTTTTTTTTTTTTTTTTTTTTTTTGCGTTCACAACATTGAAATCTATATAGTGAAAGTACATATTCATATGGGCTAGACAGGGACAGGTTTAGCTTATGGAGAGTATGGAGTTTGGACTGCGGAATAGAGAAAGGACAGCCAGGAAGTGGTGCTTGATATAAAATCTCTTAGACTAGTATCATATTCAAGTGACTTTTAATCGTTTTTTCCAGTTCAGTATAGAGACATGTACAAGTACATGCATTGTGACCTCAGGTGTAGCTGGAGCAGTTTGGAAGTCAAAGTATTTGCTGTATTAGTTATTTCATTGTGCGATCAATTTTGGCACAGTGACTGTAACCTATTGATGTAGAGTTTATTTCATTTCCGGCAGGGAACCTACGGTTGTAAAGAAAAAAAAAAAAAATGAATACGGCATGGGAGTCAAAAATCTCTGCAGTGGAAGAACTCCCAATGGCGGGAAAAACAGTTTGGTAGTATGTAGCCCAGGCTATGCAGTTTATGAAATGGGACGTCACATGGGGGCCTTGTCGGGTCAACTGCTTTTTTAAAAGCAGATATGGCAGAAACTGGTCAACTTTTATGTTTGTAAGTGTAGCAACTGGACAGGTACATGTATCTGAAAATAAGTAAAAAGACGTTTTTATCAACAGGTATGAAGTTAAGGAAAAATATTCATGTCTGTGTGCCAGCACAGACATTCTGTTTTTCCTGGAGTTCTTTCTCTCTTTACGGTCAAATTTTGTTTGTGAGTTTTCTCTAACACTACTACACTCAGAAACTTCAACTTGGCATGATTATAGGTCTATACATGAATTTGTGCTTTTTAATATACAGGAGACACATTTAAATATTAAATCTTGAATATCTTCCAATGTTAGATCATGTCCAAGTGAATGGCCATGCCAAATGCCATTTGAACATTTCAAGGTCAAAGGACATGTCAAGGTCAAAGGTAATGTCAGGATCAAAGATCATGTCAAAGGCTATTTCTGTAATTTACATGTGACCTGTAAAGGTTGTCATTTAGACCTTTGAAATTTTCTAGCTATAACTCGGTTGATTTTAATCCGTTTTTGACCATGTTGGGCTCAAATTGTAGATATTGTGACCTCTAAAGGTAAAGGTCATCTGGCCCTTTGAAATTTTCATCTAGCCATAACTTGGTTAATTTTCATCTGACTTGGTTCATGCTGGGCTCAAATTGTAAACATTGCAAAACTGCACATTTTTCTTATTTACATATAACCCATAAAAGTCAACGGTCAATGTCATTTGGACCCTTTGAGGTTTCATTTAGCCATAACATGGCCCCTTTTCATTTAATTTTAATGATGTTGAACTCCAATTGAAGGTATTGCAACGATGCACATTTTGGTAACTGACATGTGACCTCTTAGGGTCAAAGTCAGTTGGACTTCGAAATGGTCATCTGGTCATATTTACAACTTTGAAGGCACAAAGATTTGCTTTGAAGCAAATCTTCTTTTCTAGTATACCCTATATGTGCATAGGCTGTGTTACTAATGTTCATGTTATTACTTTCTTTCTTTGATGTTGCAGCGTTTAACAGGAATGACCTATTACTGCTTTTAGAGGTAAATTATATCAGAACACATATTGAATGCTTGAAGCAAACGGAATCAGTTGTTGCTGAAAATTTTAGAATACAATGAAAGCATACTGTGCAAAGTACAATAGAATCTTTCTAATAATACCACCTGAAGGACTGACAATGTAGTTTTACCGGGGAGTGGTCTAATGGCACAGTGAATTGACGGTCTTAATGTGGAAATGATCTCTTACAGGGGTGGTCTTATTTGGAGATTCTGCTGTATGCCATCTTCCAGGAAAGTTATTTAATGTAGCAAACCATTTTATCTTATTTTGCTGTCATTCCCTTCATAGTGTGGATAATAACTTTTTGTTTCTGCCTGAATATAGTGCCACTTCCTCAATGTTTATATGTTAAGGGTTATTCTATAGTTCTACTTCTGTTAATGTTGCATGTATTTGCCTCATTTTTTAAAATTATTATTTTAGATGTATTTCTCTCACCTATCATGTCAAGTTAGTTTGGACATTAAGGAGATGGAGTTTTTCTTTGATAAGGTAAGTTAAAACCATGGAAATTATGTTTGATCACAGACTCCCACCAGTTGATATCAAGCTTCTACTTTAACAACAAAACAGACATGCTAATATACATATCTGATATAAATGCACTTTATTTTTTAATTCATTTTTTCAGTTAAAAAAAAAGAAAAAATCTGACGCTATTTTCTCACAACTCGGAAGCACATTTACATACTGAAACGAGTTACACTTCTGCAGTACATTAATATTGTAGCACATATGAAAGCTCTTGGTTCTGGATCTTGACACAAGAGGTCACTACAATGCAAGCCCTGGCAAGTTCAAATTACTTTGACAGTAAAATATAACATTTCCACAAAATTTGTAATATTTAAGAGCCTCTCCATTTTGCCCGTGTGCACATGACAATTAAAAACCATTCTAACTTTTGCTACTCATGAGTCGTGGAATGAGGAATGGCTTACAACAATGCTACAAGTTGATCAATGAAAAATCCCAGGCTCAACTATTGGTTCAAGTTGATGGGCACAAGATGCAACTCATCATTCACATACTCTACCAACGTCACTGAAACGTAATGACAATACACTTGAACTATAGAAAGGTGGAGAAATGCAATGCCAGTGGTTACAATAGATATGACAGTAACAATGTCGTTATACTAACAGTAACAATGTCGTCATACTAACAGTAACAATGTCGTTATACTGATTTGATCTTGTGCCACGTGGATATGGTAAAGTCCCCTTTACAGGATTTTATCTTCCTCCTGAAAGATAAATCTGGCATCAACATTTCAATAACATTTGAGTACAAATGCTGGAATATTTGACGAACGATTATTTACATGATCACAGATTGTAGCAGTTTTATAACCCTCCCAGTGCTAGGTTAGACTGAGTCATGAGAATACAGACACCTTTCCCTGGTGTACTTTAGGGGGAAGTAATTAATTGGCCTGTGTCATTCTTTTATCCTGGGAAATACAGGCATCATTGATGCTGCTATAGGTACTTTAATGGAAGGTCTTTTCAGGCAAGGTTGAATCAGGAATCGTCATCATTTAATAGTACTTCAGGTATGCTTGAATCATCATCATTTAATAGTACTTCAGGTATGCTTGAATCATCATCATTTAATAGTACTTCAGGTGTGCTTGATGTTTGTTCGGATAATACCTCAATGAGTTAAAGTCCTGCACAACTTGAATTTAAAACTCACTTGACATAAACCATAAGCATGCAAAAAGAGACCTTCTCCATGACATGCACATCTCATTTTCAAGACACTCTGAAAGTGTGAACACTATCTTTGGTAAATGAAGCATATGTACATTTGACAATCAACTTTTTCTTTGTTATACAGTGTATATAATCTAAATCTGAATGTAATACCCTATACAGACAAGACTCAATAAAATGATAATCAAATTCAAAATAAATTACCTTTAAAACCAATAATACATGCTTCCATATGCCATGTATACAAGAAAGTCATGACCTTCAGATGAGAGTTGATCATGTAAAGAGAAAGCTACAAAAGGATGTATATGTACATGATATCACAACAACTTTTAACTTTTACCCCTTAACCCTTACAGCTAGCCAAAACCAACCACTGGTCAAACGTCATCTGCTTTAGCATTTTCAGATAATTTCAGCAGCAATGAAATTTGACTAAGAATTATAGAGAAGACCAATCAAGAGAACATAGCCTGGCTCCACAGGTTTCAGTGGTGTGCGCGTGTGCTTACCCCACACTGAACGAAAGCTGTTGCTGTCTTAATTAAAGGGGGGGGGGGGGGGGGGCAAAGGTTTGGCATTAAACTTTAAATGTTTCGTAATAAATATTTTGTCATAGAGACATTCCTTTTCATTATATGGCCATGGACTGTACAATATTGATTGATATTTGTTACGGAAGATAGTGTATTTCATGAACTGTTTACTGGAGGTATGGGGTAATTGTGTATTTCATAAATTGCATTTACTGGAGGTATAGGGTAACTGTGGAATGAAACAACATGTCATAATTACAAGTAACTTGGAAATATTTTCCAAGCCCTATTTCTGAATGCCAATGTTACTGATTTATATAACCTTTCACTTCACTGTATAATTCATATAATCTTTCAATTTGGTTGTACATGTTGTATTCGATATGGTTTGGTGTGATCTGGTGTATAGTTCCATGATACACATATATGCCTAATCTTTCTGTGACAGCAATTTCCAGTTTATATAATGTTGTCTGGTTCCCATTTAATGGTAATGTGGGCATATAGCTACTCGGTCGGAATCCAACATACTGATGCATGGCTGTGTAAAATGAAACACATACTTTGCCCCTGGAACGAATTGAAAGATTCTTCTAACAACATTTTTAGATAAGGAAGCAAGTAAAGCTTAGGCGACAATTTGATCAAGTAAAATAAATACAAAAAATTTGAAGGACTAAAGTTGAAAGCATTGAGGAATTCATTTTATCGATAGTGGTTGTGCTGATTGAAAAGCACATTCCGTTTTCAGTATTTTGATTCATTTTTACAGTATGTTCCACCGATATACATTTTGCTATTTAGGTCAGTAGCACTTACTATACGTTCACGTGCAAGACACATCAACAATCAGCTCTTTTCGTCTTCAGCTGGAAGCATAAGACTGGTGCACAATTTGAAATCAACAAAATAATCTATCACCAGGAAGCACATTTTTGATTGCCCACACCATTCTTGAAACTGTTGTCTATCTCCTTAATGTTGGGTGTTTGTGAGATTCTTTGGACAAATAATCAATCAGTGTAATTTCTTGCATAAATCAGTATATTTTACATGTCCATGTGTGAAGGTTTTCCTTTACCATTGCTTAATATTAATGAATCTACAATCAATTGAAAAATATTGTAATCGAAAAAAATCAAAGCAAAATAAAATACAGCGTTCCCTGTCAATAGATATCACCCCTACTGCAACAAAAAGTGGTCTCTCACAACAGGTAGATAAACATGAGAAGCATTGGTAAAGTGGTCTCAGAATAGGTCTAACTTGACAAGGACCACTGTACATGTCAATCAAAATGACATGAGTATGTACATACATGTACATATTTATATATACTGTACAAAATGATACATAAAATCAAGAAGTCTCTTATAGCAACATATGGAAATTTACATCTGGAAAAGTATCCATACTTATAAATTTTGCACACAATTGCTGTTTTTAATCTTCACATTACATTGGCTTAAAGAACATGTGTTTCTGCCAGTGGACTTCAGGGCCCCATGTAGCAGCAGTTGATGGTACTAATTTGCATAAATCTGGCTATTTGTTTCACAAAACATTTACAGAGGTTTGTTGCTATAAGCAAATAAGTAAACTTATGTAAATGACTGCCCTCAGCTGCTGCCCTCTGGTGTCCTCAAAGTCTATTACAGCCAAGTGGCATTCCATTTCTGGTAATGTCCTTTTTCAACCTCTGTTTGATAAGCTTTGAGCATGCAAGTTATTGTGGCCCCTTTGGTATATTTTTGTTCATCCAGAGGGTACCGACTTGCTTGAAACGCAGCAAATGTTTAACATACTGAAATCTGAGCGGTACTAGTCCTGTGCTTGTCAGTTCTTGTCAGCTTGGTGCATACATCATTACAGTTTGCAATACTGAATGAACATATAAATTATGCTAAAAAAATATAAAAAAAATTATACAAATAGTTGCCATGCAAGTGTTATGAGTTATATGTAGACATTAGCATACATTTATGACTCGTTGTTTTCAATTTTCCCACAGAATTTTATTTCACATTTATCATGTTAATTAGCAACATGATTCTTTTTCAAAAAGATTTAAAATGTACTACAATACATTTCCTTCTAAAATCCAATCATATCAATTTCCCTATAAGATCTAAAATCCATTACACATATTTCACTACATTAGATCGACAATTAATTGAAAATGAGTATTTTCATATCACAAAATATGTTTACACAACATTGCCTTGGCACATGGCACATTCTGCAAATATACTGTCATTGTATGCCTCCCTAGCAAATGCTTTCAGTGGCACATGACCAGTTTGTGTGGCACAGGCAGAAACCTCAATTATACCTCAAATAGAAATGAATGATTCTGATTGGCTGTTTAGGCTTAGACAAGTATGACTGTCTCCTGAGATACAGGTGAATCTTCAGTGGAGGGTGACAATAGTAATGTCCCATGTTTGGTGCAGGGAGACATCACTATTGTCACCCTCTCCACTTCGACAGAGGACCCTTTAATGCCCCCATGCCTGGTGGTGTGCACGGGAACCAGGCTATGACGTGACCCAGGCTCGCACGTGAAGCAAGCAAACAAGGAACTAGTAATTCTCAGGCAAACAATCTGTCAGACAAGTGAGTATATCTATTAAATGTTGCTAAATACTATGAAACTATGTTTTAGTGTTATTTATTATGATTTTCGGTATAATAAAATGATTATTGCCTTCTCAGGAGGGGAACAGCTAGATTGTCACCCATTGGGAGGTTGTCTTTCCTCTGGCTTCACCCTCTGGAAGACAAGGACACTCGGGTGACAATTCTGGCTGTTCCCCTTCTGAGATGGCAATAATTGTTGAGTGTTGGCTCAAGAAAGCTAAGGCTGGTTTTATGTGCTCAGCAGCAGCTGATGGCAGATGGCTACAAAGCATTGTTTATTGCTCTCTGCCCCTGAATGTCATACCCTAGTGCTGCCTGCCAGCCTGGCCCCTGCTCTCTGCCACTGAATGTCATACCCTAGTGCTGCCTGCCAGCCTGGCCCCTGCTCTCTGCCACTGAATGTCATACCCTAGTGCTGCCTGCCAGCCTGGCCCCTGCTCTCTGCCACTGAATGTCATACCCTAGTGCTGCCTGCCAGCCTGGCCCCTGCTCTCTGCCACTGAATGTCATACCCTAGTGCTGCCTGCCAACCTGGCCCCTGTTCTCTGCCACTGAAGCTAGCAACATGCGACCAAAAGTATCATATGGTGCTTAGAATTTGAACAAATGAAGTAATAAATTTTAAGTCTCAATTGTGATCACTTTCAACAAAATATAATCTCTATGATTACATGCAAAGACCAGCTCCATGTACAAGAACACACCTCAAATTATTGCCAATATGTTCCAGTCAATGTACATAAAATACATGTAAGTTAATCCACTAAAATTTTCATTCCAGATCACAAAATGTGAAAAAAAAAAAAAACAAAAACAAAAACATAAGTCGATGTGAACACATTTTGCAGACATATATGATATTTAAATTTACACAATTATATCTTACAGTTGAACACTAAAATTTTTTGTTTATTTAAAGCTGACATTTTTTCAGTTGCTGATCAATTTACATTTAAGTGATAAGCAATATAATTGCACAATTGGTACACTCAAATTGCTGTTAGAAAATGTACCTAAGCTTATGGGATAAATACTAACAAGTTGACATATATCATATAATATGTTATGCTCGAAAATAGATGCATAAGTACACACACTGATGATGAATTCTCACTTTCCTGTTTGAAATGCATGAATAATTGCAATGATGGATGTAGTTGATCCAGCTACGAAACCCAAAATCCCAAATGCTGCAATAAGTATATTTTTACATAAGATCCACTTGCCGGGGCCCAAGTCATCAGGCCATTTACAAAGGCTGTGTAGAAGAGGTGGGAAAATAAGAGCCAGGAAGCTGCTACTTAGAGAGCCAACAAGTGATATCATCAGGTCCAGCTGAGGAATTATGGCTGCAATAGTGACTGTAAGGAAGAAAGGAACAGTTGAAACAACTTGCTGATACAGAATAAGAAAGGTATGCCATCAGACTTGGCAATACGAGGTCACATTTACCAAGTATCTGTGTATTCAGCTCACAACAAAATCCAACAAACAGGATTCTTCAGGGCTAGAGATGTGTATTCCCAAAGGGATTGCATGTTAAATTAGCCTCACATTTCAGTTATATACATAATTTTACCACACAAATTTTGCTGTTTCTGCAACGCGCAGTTTTAAAGTAATTTACCAAAGACAATAACCCTGTTCATAATAATATTTTATCAAAACCCAAGGATGAGGAAATAAAAGTACAACTAAAAACATCAAAATATGTATTTAAACATGAAAATAAGAGAAAAACACACAAAATAGCAAATTGAATACAAAATTCAGGTTGGAAAGAGAAATGAAACTCATTGAGAAAAATAAGTACAAAAAAAATGAAAAGCTAACTAAGTAAAGTGTACAGACAAGTCTAACAAGCTTATTTCTTAAGAAATAGTCCTTGGAGAACTATAGAAACATTGAACTTGGAGAACGTTTAAGAAGTATTGTGACTGAAAAGTTTGACAACATGTTGTAAGTACATTGTATATATTATTGTTGTCACTGACGGTATACAGACTTTGCAATGTGTGGATGGCTATGACCCAGTAAATGGTGTGAACAACCTCAGCCTCACCAGTCGACCTCATAGTTTATTTAGCACTTTAATGAAGGGCTGGTTCAGTGCACCTGTGTGTCCCTGTCCCAGGCCAAGGTCATTCTCCCGCGGGAGGAAGGTGTTTTGTAAAAGGGCCTTTAAAGTATACAGATAGTAGTAAATACAATAAAACACTCTCCCTAAAAACCGGATGAAGAGGTAGGGGGGAGGAAAACCAAACCCGCCACCCATTCACTGACCACGAGCGGCTGTTGGCCGCCCCACCGAAGCAAGGCAACACAACTTTTGTTGCCAGGCTTGAGGTCACGGGGCTTGAAGGGCTGCCGCCATGACGTCACGCTTTGAAACCAGATTGCTGCTGTTGCCCTTTGACAGATCGCTGAATAATGTTTTCCGTACTTCAAAGGCTCTTTTATTCATGTGATTGGCCACTAATTGATTAACAACCTCACCAAATGTTAAGGGACGATGTTTTGTACAAATATCAGCTCAACTTGAGAAAATGTTATTGTTTTAGAGGCAAATGACCAACATCAAAGGCCTTTCAAGCTGGTTTACTCAGAAAAAATTATGAGACTAGAACCCCACCTAAGAATGCTTATATTCCAAAAAAAAAAAAAAAAAAAAGGCTGGGCAAAACTTAAGCCACTTAATGGCTTTTGATTCTGTAATGTCTGGACTGCAAAAACCCTTTAGCAATTTTCAAAATTTTGCTTCATACTTTTTTTTTTGAAATGAAGAAAATGAACATCCTGGAAATTAAAGGAAAAGTTGAAATGTCAAACTTGAGGATGGATAACAGAAAAACTATACCAAACATAAAAAAATCGCAGGATCGTTTTCTGTTGCCAATATGTCAGCATTAAGATACAAGTGTAATTATGATTTATCACAAATGATTAGTGACTTATATCAACATTTATGGGGTGGATGCTTTGCGGTCAACTTTCAATTGTTTATTGAACAATTAACACCACAGACACCCAAATACAGGACATATAAGTTCTCTTGGAGTATGAAGATTACACACATGTATGATCTGTTACCCTAATGCAAATACATTTTGAGCTAGGATTGATTAAAGTGGGATTTATTTTTGGTGTCTTAGCTGTCCTTAAGCAAATCTTCTTTTCTAACTTACATTTTGCCTTCCTTTGCATATCAATACTTACATGTAAATACCACAGCAATGACCCTCAGTATGTAGTCTCCAACCACTTGCAATTTCCGTGAACTGACACGTGATTTAATGGGAGGCCACAGTATCTGAACAGGCACATAAAACTGCAGCCCATAGGAGATGAAAATACATACGGCAAACATCAGGCGGACAATCTGAAACACCCTGCAAAACATGTTCATTTGATTCATTTGAATAATTGGCAATACATCATATTCATTTGTCATTGACACCTAGTATTTGACCTTATTGAGCATCAGAGGACCCTAGCCCCTATAGGACTAATAATGATTCAATGTTCATGAAAGTTCAGGATGTGTTTTAAATAATCATTAGCAACACACCTCACTTGTCTGAGATGACTTCTGACCGGTCCCAAGATGTGAATTAAGTATCAGCGTTTCTGCTGATGATCCAAGATGGTTGTCATAAGAGCTATCAGGGACAGTATCATATAATTTTAAATGTTATCATGAATAATACAAATGTTGCTTAACTATTTCACAGAAAGAATTTACAAGAAAGAATGAATGCTGAGACCCTCCCAAGGAATATCCCAGGGCACCACGTGCATCTGTCTCATGAAGGTAAACATGCACACATGGCTAATCTAGTAAACGTACAGTGATTGATTAAAATCCAGTTTTGGTGTTGCATTGTGGGTAATATCGATGTCAAAAGTCTTTCAGTACCTTACGCAAATGGTGGACTTGATAATCTCTTCCATTGATGCTTTTGCTGAATAAATTTGTGTTTTTTTTATATTTTAATCATGTTAAGGACACAGTGCCTGTGGCACAAATATCTGTTCTACTAGAGAAACACATAGGTATGTTACCATACGGGCTGCGGCACAATAATCTTCACTTCTGGTTGGAATATAGATATCATTATGTGATCTGGCCTGCAGGCCTAGGGGCTCGGGTCCCCTATAGGACTAATAATGGTTCAATGTTCATAAAAGTTCACAATGAGTTTTAAATAATAAGTTTGGTTTTGTGAAACACTTTACAAGGAATCCCAGCCAGCCCAGTGGCCCTGCTTTTTTGCATAGCCCATGGAAACTTCACCTATAATTACTATTTTGCGTAGAGTTCAGCACGATTGCCTTCCGAGAAGCCAGTGCAGAGGACACAAAATGAGGTGCCGCAACAAAATAAAAAAAAAAAACAACCATAGAAAAATGAAAAAAAAAAAAAAATAAATACACTTATTGAGCTGTATAACATTCAGTATTAATTTCAATGTGCTGCCTTGGAAAGTAGTGGTAAAATAGGTACGATGAGCCTGTGTCACCTGTAATGATGCAATGATAGGAGTGTATGGATCAGCTTGAATGATAACTCTGAAAGCTGACCCATCATCTTCACAATTTAAATATAATTGCACAATTTATCTCACATTTCTATGTCATAAATTTGCTTGTAAAAAAAACCCAACTTTTTTTGGTTGTATTTCAAGGGGTTAAATGGGTTAGAATTTTATTTACTATGCTACCATCACCATGGCATTTGTCGCAGTGCATGTGCTGTATTTTACGCTGATTTACCATGTACAGCTCATTGTAATACTATCAAGACTTTGACCATGCAGGGCAATCACACACAGCATACTGCTTAAGTATAAAAGCTGATATAAAGCTGACAAGAAATTTAATTCAATGAAGCCCACTGAAAAGAGGAATAATCATTATGCAAACATAATGGAAATCAGAATAGTAAACCAGATGGTATGATCAAATCATAAAACACGATGTTCTTATATTTTTGCCCATGCAGCAGGGGCAGCCATCTTGGCCAAATATCAACAGTGACATATGTTCTCTCATTTATAAATGTTTACAGAAAATACATATGTCAATTGAATACTAAAATTTCAATGTTCCAAATTGTTCAATCACTTGTATGCAGTCTTGGATGTTCACTGTTACACTGGTGTCACGTTATTTTTTCAAATACAGTTGACAGAGGACTATTTCTCAAACTTTTAAAAGTGGCCTTGAAAGATCATGATGTCATCACTGCTTCAAAGATGGCTGCCTCCAGGCCCGAGCTTTTTTCAATACATGTGACACTTTGATCTACTGGTGGGTCTGCATACACTGCACACCAATTTCCATTTTAAACAAGTTTTCTAAGAGAAAATGTTCTGAGTTGCATTTATTTTGGCTTTAATTTTCACAGGAAGTTAATTTTATCCCTGTGGTCTTGACAATTATGTCATCTGTCATGTGAAGCCACAACTTAGCCCTTGTACAAAACCAGCAACTTGTTCAAGTCCTACATAAAAAAGTTCTTGATCCATAAACTAAATTAACAAAAAGCAGCCCTTTGACCTTGGAAATTAGGTTAAAGGTCACCCATGCACAGCCTCAACTTGGACTCATGTACATGTACACAAGACATCATTGAGCACAACATAAAGGCCCCCATTCAAATAGTTCTTGAGTTGCCACTTTCAAATGAAATTCAGAAGAGTGCATCTTGAGCAGGCCATCAAGGTGACCAAATGTAATTCTACCCCAGTTCTTATACAAGATCGTCATAATGCTAATATTTCAGACCTTGCTCAAGTGTTTATCCAATTATCAGTCACCCCCACCCCCACATCACCAAAACTGTTCCTGTGACCTTGGACATTAGGTCAAGGTCACCCATATGGACAAATTTAGGTCACAAGGGCATGTGCAGCATGACTCGCTAGAAAATGAAAAAAGAAAAAAAAAGCCGATTTTGCACAGGTATTTTGGCAAATGTACTTGAATGAAATCTCCTCATTGAAGAATTTGAATATGCAAATCATTAATAAAATATCTTGCAAATGAGGACAGCTGTGGAAAGAATTTAATTTAACAGTGTCAGCATACTCACACTGAATCTTTAGGCATGTTCAGTGTGATGCTTCCTTCAACCTTTGATCCAAATGCCATGTAACCATAGAAGCCAACTGCAGTATAAAGGACCGTGACGATAACCATGGATGTATTTAGTACACCATTTAGTCCACCAAAGTCTTCAGGGGTCTTCATTTTGTTTTCCACTGGCAGCACCTGGCAAATAAAAGGAAAACTGCTTTGCTACACACCATTGTGCTTCAAAATAAAAACATTTACCTAATAGCTCTATCTCTTCTTTGTGTTACATTCAAGCCCACTTGAGCTAATCGAAGAACACATTGAATCACATAAGAAGCTCATCATGACTTTAACTTTTCCCCTTTTTCCCTTTTTAGCTGCATAAGCTTCCAAATAACACGATGTCTGTGAAGAATGTCATCTTGATTTTTCATAATCCATTTGATGCAGAGGATTCCAAGGCACACCGATTAAGCACTTTTGCACAATGTCTTTGGCAGCACTTACATGTAGCTAGTGACAAGAAAAAAGAAGTTTAACGATCTCAAGTTTTATTTTATTTTGTGAAGAGGAAACACAACTCACCAAACTAATCCCTTCAAAGGCATAAATAGCAGTGCCGAAGTAGAGGGGTAAAGTGGTCCATGAGTTAAATGCGGGCAATGAGCTGGCCGGCCGTAGATGCTGGCAGCAATAGACAAATATGGCTACCAAACCCACCACAGTCAGCAGGTTTGCTAGAGTTGAAAATGGTGCAAGATGCTTTAAATTCTTAATAAAAGTGAATGGGATAAGCAGAATTAGCAGCAATGCCTCATACACCTGGACTGGTAGAGTTGTTGGTTCGGTGTAATTTTCCACTACCTGAAACAAAAATACATTCTACAGATATTTGATACATGTGTTTGCTAGAAAATGCATCCTTAGGACCCAAACTAAATCAAAGGTAGCAGTGGATAATTATTTCCGCTCCAGCTGTGTGGCATGGTACGAAAGGCTTCTTAAATAGGCAGAGTAAAAACCTCTGAATTGTATGAGATGTCTTATCAGCACTTCGGTTGAGAGATTTGAACATTGATATGTGCTGGTACATACTGAACATGGAGACCAAATATATAATATTCTCTATTATTATCACAATAGGAGGTATTCATAGTAACTGCAGTCCTGGGATGTCTCCTGGATTGCAGCAATTGAGAGGATGGAGGGCAGATTCATACACTAAGCAGGGAAAAATGGACTTCTATGATAAAAGTAACAAATTTAGAAAGCAAAAAGCTTATGAAAAGTCATTCACTGTGTTTTAAAATATATAAGATCCTAAACATATACTCCATTTGTTTGGTGCAAATGGTGTTATTTCTGCATGGTTAACTTGCAAAAACTGCCACAAGTGCCCACATCATTGCAGAGACATACATGTAGTTCTGTTGCCTAGCAACTGAGGGGACCAGAACAGGGCTGCAGTTAATACAGTTAGCTATAAATACCTCCTACCATGAGCTGACTTAATGTGAGGAAATGTGCTCCATCTGGGAAGGTACACACTGTTCTTGGGGTTGAATTCGTTATGAACCATTTGTATATAAAGTGAACTAGCATTTCACAAAAAAAAAAAAAAGAAAAGAAAAAAGATAGATAAATAAATAAATAATGCAACAGAAACAAACACTGCTCTCTTGCAGAAATATTTTTCTTCTTTTTTCTTATTTTCACGTTTGAACATACAAACATTTCAAAATTTATTTCTGCCATCTCTTGTTACCATGACGATAACATACAAGTAGTTGTTAATCATAAACACATGAAGAGCACAAGGAATTGTGAGCTCTGTTGGCAGATAAACAGGTACATTTATTACATAAACTAAATATCCCAAATAGTTTCAATGCTTCTTAACTAACTTTCTCATTTATATTATAATTTGCTGTGACTCACTTGGTTTAAACTTATTTTATTGCTAGAAAGAAAAAACGTTTGGGGAGCAGGCAATGCCTGTATGAACCCCCCTCATGATGGCTCACTTCTATGTCACTTGAAGGTTCTCTGGCTATGAACCATAAGAATCAAGCACCAGGTATCAAAAGTTTTGTCTAATGAAATAAGCCAATACAAGTTCAGATTTTTAGCAAAAGACCATAAATTTTGAGTGTACATTCATACTGTAAATCTTTAATTATTCTTTTAGTAGCAAAAATAAGTTACCCAATTTGTTCATGTCAAATCATTTGACTGCATCTTGAGTCTGAGGTGATGACTTGAGTAATACACTTAAGGTTGGAGGGATGATAAAAATTAAAATATCCTATTTAATGACATTGTAAAATAAACAGGGGATATTCGGTTAGAATATCTATTCATAAAGCACACATCTTGTTTAGTTTTGGATTTTGAGTTTATCAAAAGGCAGTCCTACCTCTGGAATTACATTGTGGAGATTTTTTTTTATTAATTTCCCTTTTTGTGTTTTGCCTTCATAACTAGATGTGCACTGTACCAATGAATAACTGTATCATATGCCAATGTCCCCGTGCCACCAAAGTATTTGAGTGGGTTTAGTATGCTTTCTTTCGTGAATACATTGAAACTTAATTGTAACATATCTTGCCAGTTTCACTTATGCATATGATGTCATTCATCTACAAGTACTTGCATGTAGATTTAAATATATTGAGAAATTTAATATCTTTAATACTAGCAATTTCTTCAGCAGGAGCAACAAGCTGCACACTGCATGGTCAGCACTAACCTTCATTTCTCAAAACTTGACTGCTTGATTAATAAAATCTTGGCATCTTTCCTCTTTCCTACATGTACCTTAAAAGTTTTTAATTAACACATTAATTATTGCAAAAAGGCAGCAAAGCTGCTGGCCTGGAATTAAGAATGGCCAGAATGTGACAGCCAAGAGCAACATGCAGGGTAACCGGTATACATTGTTAAACTCTAGCCCTGCAGTTTGTATTCAAATTGGAATCTACAGAACTACAAATCTTACCTCTTTAATATTCCTTGCTATAAAAAGAACATATACTATACAAAATCCAAATTGGGTAATGCACAGGAAAACATTGACTGTATTCCTGGAAAAGAAAGAAGACCAAAATAAGATTAAAGTATCAAATGTACATGTGTAACTTTTGCAGTGTTTTATTTCTAACGGTTTTCTATAAAAATGATAATCACCAGGGGTTCAAACTTTGAGAATTTTTAAGACACTTACATTCTGTACATCTTCCACATCTGTACTTATGTGAGTAAATTAACCTGACAACCATAGGACGGTATAAAATGGCTGCCTGCACTGATTTCTACTTGCATAAGGTTGACAGATTAAATTTATTTCTGGTATGAGAAATATCCCTCTGAAACAGGTGTGTAAATTTCAGGCCCATAGCAAATTTGAAAATTTCTTACTACAGTAAATGTAATATACATGTGAGCACATGGAAAACATTAATATTCACAGACTTGAATGTGGTTTCTATGACAACCACAGACAGTTGATATGGTTGAGAGTATACAATGCCCAATGTGACTTTTCTATGCACCTTTTCATGACATTGTAGTACAATCCTCTATAAAATGAATACCTTCTTGACAAATAAAAAAAATAGAAAGGAAGGCTGGTTGCTATGGAAACAACATGCTTCTTAAAATACATCTAGAGAAAAAAACATTCTATAACTTCAGATAATTCCATGTAGTAAGTACATGTAGGCATTAAAAGTCATAGTGGGTTTCATATGTGAATTACCATTGAAATTTCCTTTATGTTACAAAGACTTAACACTAGATTGGAACCTAAATGTTCTGATGTGGCCCTAAGAGACACACATGGATCATGTTACAACAGAATAGCTAATCAATCAGTCATTACCACATAAGGATAACCATATAAAGCATTAAAAATGAAAAATATTTGAAAATTATACTTACTTGGCTTTTTTAGAAAATCTCCTAAATACAAATGGTCCAGTCTTGAATGCCTGCTCAGCCACATCACCATAGTCCAAGGCTACCATGCCAGTCCTGAATAGCAAACAGTTGGACGTGTGTGTATATAGAACTTTCGCAGAGTTAAACATTTTCCATTTCATTTTTGTACAGTTTCCTCCCTCCCTAGAGTATATGTTTCAGTTAGGATTTATGTTTTTGTTGTTCACATGCAGATTGGCTTATGCCTATGTTCTTTCATGTGGAGTGGTACACTCAGGTACCTACTTTATAAAGACCATGTCTTGTGAGAGACTGAATTTTCAATATGTTCAAGACAGCTGACTTTATTCTAGGTTAATTAACTTGTAACAAAATAATTACCTGCCATATCAGACCATTTTGGCTGCTACAGTGGTCCCTCTCTTGTAAGGCCACCCCAAATGCAGCCAAGAAGTAGCGTTATAAGTGGGGTGGCCTCTCTTGAGAGGGAGAATAATATAATAGAAGTACCATACTTTCTGCACAAGAATGCTGGCTTTTCAAGAGGGGTAGCCACAGGTGAGAGGGGCCTTATAAGAGGGGGACCACTGTATAGCATGTGGTCTTCAATGACACCACTGTGCACCTAAAAATGCCAAATAGCTACCCAGAATATCCTGCTACCAATGTTTTTCTTGTCGATAATTGTACATTTCACCCTGTATAGTTAGTTATTTTTATTTATGATTTGACTTGTTGACTTTAATTTAGTTATATTTATTTGATTCTTTCATTACAGCAAAACCTGTCTGAGTGGGCACCTCTGCTAAGTGGGCACCTGTGTTTAGTGGGCACTGTTGCCTGGCCCAGTTCCCTATACTTCCCACGTTAATGGACCTGCACTAAGTGGGCACCTGTCTTAAGTGGGCACTTTTGCCCAGTCCCAAGGGCGCCCACTTAATACAGGTTTTACTGTACAGTGGTCCCTCTTTACGAAACCCCTCATTACAAGGCAGTTTCTGATATAATGCGGTGTGTACCATGGCTCCCACTTAAATAATTCTCCCATTACTCCTATGTTAAAAGTCCATCTGTTATAAGGTGGTTTTGCTATAACACAGTATACCCTATGGACTCCAACACCAGCGTTATAAAGAGGGAGCACTGCAATTATTTTTCTTTCTTATTAACTTTACATACATACACACACATACATTTTACATGATGCACAGACTTATATTTATTGTGTTCAGAAATATTTTTAATTTTCTGATTTTGTTCTTATTTTCAGTTCATGTTCGTGTGCCAATTACAAGCTTCTTTGTACACTGTACATACACTACGTATACTGGGTACAATAGGCTATACAGACTATATCCTGTGCAGTGGTCTGGACACCTCTCTCACCTACAGCCACTACATGTACCCTCATAACAATATGCTCTAAAATGTCCATTTCAATACTTATAATGTCTGCTCACCCTTAACTGAAGCCAGTGGCGCAACCCTTTACTGTGGCCAACATATCACTATAGTACCAGTATTTAGTGACATATGGACACTTTCAATGGGCCTAATGCTCTGCTGACTACCATCAATACAAAAACATTTTCTGAAATGTATTCAATCCATGACCTTGAAAAATTAATCAAGCTTAGCCACATTATACAAAATCAAACTTCCACATGATAGACATTTGTGGTACATTTGGCATCATTTGCCTTATTTTTTATCAAGATATTGAATTAAATATCCTTTTCTTAAGTGCTTAATGGCCTTGGAAAAAAGGTCAAAGTCACACAATCATTGGGTTACAGTAACCCAAAAGTTACGTCACCAAGTAGAGTTTTATATACAGTGTACTCAATGCAATTATGATCTGGAGGCTCAATTCTCTCTGCCATGGATGTCCAAACTACAACCTACCATTATGTAACAAAGTGCCCTTAATGTCAATTTAATTCAGTTTAATGTTGTTAACATCTAGTTTCTTTATTGATTAAAAATTATAAGTTGTTAAGATTTTAATTTGAGGATTTGATATTGATTTCAATTATCACCTAGTATTTCATATTGATCAGGCACCAAATGCATCAACCTTTTGCAACCTTTTGAGTGAAAGGCAAACCCTTTTCAACCCCATTTCTAACACTTTCCAAACCATTTCCTGTTAATGCATTAACACCATTTTAACACTTCTTAACTTTTCTATAATGGCTAACAACCATTTCACACACTTTTTCCTGGAACTGAAATTTTGACATTTCATGGTGATAATTGGGGGGTATGGAATATGTAAATAAAATGTTAAAAAGTATTCAAGGCTTTGGTGTTTTGTATTTATAACTTTTGCTGGTAACACAAGGTTTCACCTATAACTGACCCTTCTTGTGTATGAGGTTATCAACATTAATGCTGTGATTGAAGAACACAAGGTTTCACCTGTAAATGTTACTTCCAGTATATGAGGTCATTTATATTAATGCTGTACTGAAGAATCACCAGAAGCTATACTCCCAACTAGGTCTTGCTGACTACCAACCGGTGGTGATTAGTGCAAGTTTGTTGCAATCAGCAATCAATGGAAGCTTGAGCAAAAAAGAAAATCTCCGGTGGTAATCAGCAGCATTTGGCAACAGCAGTGCCTCTGTTTGCTACCAGTATCTCCTGACCACTGCCACCAAAATACACCAGGCACTGCAGTTATTCTCCCCCCCCCCCCCCCCCCCCCAATACTGTTACTGTGGACTGGGTAGCCTCAGTGAAGGAGAACCATGGAAGTCATTGTATATGCTAAAACACCATTAAAGCTGAGATAGGAATGGTTTTTTTTGTGGAAAACTCTGAAATTTAAGTGTCTCAAAAAGAAATACACTAGACAGTATATTTACACATAAAAGTCTGAATATCAGCTGATCAGCTGACAATTTCCATCCCAGTTAAAGCTACAACAACATGTACACATAGGCTGACATTTACATGTATGTCTTGCCTGTTAAGAGAGACTCGTTACATTATGTGCTATGGTCTAAGGGTGAGTGCCGTCAGACCATAGCACATAACAAGGCAAATGTATTTTAAAACATTTAAAGTATATTAATTACCCCGCTGTATATGTTGTAGCTGAAGTCCTTACACAACAAGTTAAAGACAAATACATGTAGGCCTACATGTATTTCATTCATATGCATATCAAAACATTTGATGCATCTTTATAACCCTACTGCTGTCATTTAGTACATTAAAAGACCATTTTATCTCCAACTGCATATAGCTTTACATGCACATTATTTCATGTACACATGTACATGTATGTCAAAATATTTAATGTATCTTAATTACTCATGCAAAATGTAATGCTAAAAGGCTTAACAAGATTAAATACCACACAAGATTAGATGTAGTCTGATCTCCTATGCAATCTTGACCTGCAGCTGTCTTGACCAATACCCAGCACCCATTCCCATGATTCCCCTTATTGTATCCTTCAATTGATCATTGCAGCCCTAATTCATTTCTGTTGTAATCTTCCAAAACAATATGGACATGATACGTACAGCATTATATAGATCATTGTGCTCACCTGTTGCAAAGGTAATGACTACACTGAACAAGCAGGTGCATGCAATGTGTGGCCACAAGACCCATGAACAGTATCCCAACTGTTCCTGTCTGCAAAGAGAACACAGAACAGAATCCAAGCTGTCATACATCAGTTATAATGTGTTTTTACGTGTATACATTTATATAGTATGTTTATGTGTATACATTTATATACATAATATATAAGTTCAATAAAACTGAGAATGTGACCGTTTTTGCATATTAGAAAAAAAAATGGCTTTCATGATGAAAAAAACTGTGATTTAATATCTTGTTGATATTTCACAGCAATTGTACAGAATGATAAAAGCAAAACATGTGTCAACACATAGAAATATGGTTTACACTGAAGACTTTATTTTACTTTTGTAGTAAGCATGAAGAAAAAAATATGAAGATCACATTTTGTGTGTGTATAGTAACCAGATTTTCATGAATTAAACTTGAAGGTAGACAGATATCGGCTTTTTACAATTCTAACAAGAAGATCATAATGATCCTGTGCTCTGCTGACTATAATCTGCTGCAAAGTACAAATGCAAACTTGACTCGAGCTTCACATCTATATTTTGTATTAGTGCTTACCAATGGCTAAACAAATGTTTCATATTACCAAGATACAGTTAAGCCCGTCTAAAACTTAACAGCAAAATGCATTTTTTTTGTGTTGCAAAGTGTTGTACTGGGGTTTGGAAAGGTTGTAAAAACTTTGCAAAAGGTTGACATATGGTTTGTAAAAGGTTGACAAAGGGTTTAAAATGGTTGAAACGGTTGCAAACCATTTCAAACCATTTGAACATTTTCATCAATAAGGTTGAGAAAGTGTGTGAAATGGTTGTTAACCATTAGAGAAAGGTTTAAAAGTGTTTACAAAGTTTTAAAGCAATAAGAGGAAATGGTTTTGGAATGGTTTGGAAAGTGTTTGAAAAAGGCTTGCCTTTTCACTTAAATGGTTGGAAAAAGGTTGCAAAAAGTTGATGCGTTTGGTGACTGTTAAGTTTAACTCGGGCTTAACTGTATACAGCAATACACTGAGACCTGTTTTGAGAGACTACTCCTAGAGCATACCAAATAGTGGTCACATAAAGCAGGTGGTCTCTCAACATTGGTGGGATAACATGGAACTTGAGAGATAGTAAAAGGGACTTTGGAAATATGGTCTTAAACGACAGGTGGTCCTTCATTACAGTGGCCTCTCAAAACAGGTTTTACTGTATGTCAGTTTGACCTTTTCAACATAAAAAATAACAACATAAAAAGAAACCCCACAGGTACTTTCCCATTAAGGTGAAATGGCCATACCCCAGTAAAATCAGCCTACTATCCCCTTTCTGGCCAAATAAAGTAAAAATGATTCATGTAAACATATGCAAAGTATATATTTTTGGAAAGATCATGATCTAAAGATTACAAACAACTTAAAATCATGACCCTTTGATATAAATTGTTGTATAAACAACGATTTCTTTGATCTCCAAACACAATGTAACATGGGCATACAAATGTAGAAATGACTACTCAATGGTTTTCTCAAACTGCAAATTGTTCCCACAGAGTTACTGGCCTCATATGTGGCTACAAAACCATCCCATAGATTTTTATCACTGTTTGTTTTGCAGTTATGGGGCCTCTAAGTTCCTGCCACCAGACATAATAGGTTCTTAAAGTTTAGCTCAGTCTCCATAATTCCAAAACAAACACTGTGTTAAAAAATCTATGGGACACTTTTTTAGCCACATATGGTGGGAGTAATCCAGTGAAAACAGACTAAAGTTTGGTTAAACCAGTAAAGAAGTTATTTCCACATGTGTATAACCATGTTTCATTGAAATTCAAGATAAAAGAAATGTTTGTTTATACAACACTTAGCACAAAATGGTCATGCTGTATGTTTATTCACTATCTGCAGGTCATAACCTTTTCAAAAATGTATACTTTACACATGTTTACATGAATACTTTTCGCTTTATTTTGCCAGCAGGGGGATAGTAAGCTGATTTTCCCCGGGCATGGCCATAAGATTTAACATTACCAAGATATAAGCCAATAGCCATATATGTGAAATCTGCAGAATTGGGGTTGGGTGGGTGGGTGGGCTGTATACCTTAATTCGAATTTATATGTATACACATTTACATGATCCACTGTCACAGGATTCAGAATTATTACATGGTCATTTCCTTCACAAATTGGTGAAGATGCACCCCAAGAACATCTATGTGCATTGTGAAAGCAAAGCATTCCATAAAAACCATTTTCATAGTGACTGCAACACAGGAACAGACTGTATTACCTGTGCAGCAGCAGTTACCAACACATGATCCCAAAGTTTGATATCCCATAACTTTGCTAAAAATTTACAGGTCCTCATTATTTTCACACAATTTCATCACCTTCAATGTTCGGTCATTCTAGAAATGAAGCCTAAAATAGCCTTAACACACAAACACTATTTAAAAACAAATACTATACCACCTGGGGGGGGGGGGGGGGGGAGGGGGGGGGGGGCAAAATGAGAACTCATGGATCAGAGGTGATCTTGTGTGCAATATCAAAAAGACTGGGCTAGTGGTTCCCAAGAAGAAAACATGAAATTGGGTCAAGGTCATTGTCTTTCACCTTGACAGACTTTTAGAAGGATGATCAACTGTTAAATCTTGTAATCTTAGCATATCCAGTGCTTGAGATATTTAAAGCAAGAAATTCAAGATACATGGATGACCACACAGATGGCTTGATGGATCACACACTCACAGATGCAGGCCATCATAATACCCATGCCTCCCAGCCTATAGGAATACCCCTGCCTCCCGGCCTATAGGAGCCAAGGGGTAAAAAGAAGGGAGTTTTGAGTCTCAAACTGGATACCAGATGAGCATTATGTAGCCTTCAGTAATAAATTTTTAACAATTTTTAAAATGAAAACTCACCCACAAGCCAGCATTCATAACTGCCACGGGCATAGCTAGGATGCCTGTTCCTATATTGCCCTTAAGAATGTGCATCATACTTTGTAAATTTCTGGAATATATAATCATAATAGTAATTACACATTGTTTAATATATCTGCACCCTTTGTAAATTTCAGAAATTGAATGTGTTTTTATATGATCAATGACATTATAGCTACACAGAGTAGACTTCAATGGTCTGAATATGCATATGGAATGGTGCACTAAGACAAAGAATGCATATGGCACTTGAACATGTACATGTACATGTTGTTTATGCTATTATGTGCGAGTAATACAGTTAGAAAGCTATTAACATCATATGACTATGTATATATGTAAATCTTTTCCCATTCTGCTCTACATGTATCCCAGGAATACAAATGTCTTATTCTAGGTCTGTGGTAATGATGTTATGAATATCATTGAAATAAGTGCACAATATTTATCAGGATGATCAACAGAAAATTGGGTGACTGGAGATGAATAACTTTGTCCACGATGATATTTTGACCTCTGGATATTCATTTATTTTCACAATGTGTGCATGGTCACTGCAAAAAGGTGCAGGTAAACAGGAAAAATATCCTTAAACTGGTCAATTGTGTTCATTTGCCACTCTAAAATTGATATTTGTCAAGTATGGTAAAAACTGATCCAAACCAATGAAATTTCACAGCTTACAGTACCATACACAAAAATATATTAGAGACTAACATTTTGTCCAGTTCTGATTTTTTTCACAATTAAACAAAATTATTACTAATTTAAAGTCTATTTTCCCATACTTTCTCATTTCTGCTCACCCCACCCACCCACTCCCAATGGCAAGTCAGTAGCTTTTGGTGTACAAGACGTTATGCATCAGAACTGAACCTATTTTACACCAAGTGTTACCATTCATGTGTGTTACATAGTGCACTCACGGCTACTGATACATGTAGTAATTGACAGTTCATCACTTTATGGTGGCAGAACTGAAGCTCTCTGCTAGCAACCAGGAAAACTCAGTCAGTTAAAAGGGTCACAGTGCCCACATACATACATACATACACACACACACACACACACATATATATATATATATATATATATATATATATATATATATATATATATATATATATATATATATTGAATAGCACCTTGCCTTATAAAATTATCAGTTTATGCAGTTTCAGAGAATATGTCTAATTCAAGTTTTATATAATTACCCTCACATTTGTGGAGTACAATGAATTAAATAATTCACATATGTTTAATTGGGATCATTTCATTTTAAATTTGAATGCTCCATTTCATCTCTTTCATTCCTTTTCAGCACCGAACTCTGAAGATGTCTGATTCATCAAGTTCAAAACTAAACTTCAGGCAAAAAAAAAAAAAAAAACAGAGAAAAGTGTCCAAAGGACACGCGCATCCCCACCTGTCATTGCCCCCATCAGCATTGGAAAGAGCACCATGTACTTGGTGTAAGACTTCAAACATATATTGTGAAATCTTCACATGGATACTGATTATTATACACACATATAACTAACATGACAGTTCCATCTTCAATTTTTTTTTTTGACAATATAATATTACCCATAATATGTATCTATTAGATGTTTCAAAGTTTCATGGTTGAACCCCAAATACTTTTTGAGATACATACGACACAAATGTGACAAGCCTAATGTCAAATAAAAATTTTCCCACAGTTAATTAATAATTAATTAACACAAGATAATTAATCCACGGGAGAAACAAAACAAAAAAACAATACACATTTAAAATTCACAAATGACAGTAATTCCACCTAGCGTATCTTGAGTAAAGCTACATTTCTATCAATTTGAAGTGAATCAAGTATGAAGTTGGGGAGAAGAAATTAAAAATTAAAAAATACCGTTCAAAGAACACAGTACCCTTTGGCCGCCTTCAATCTCTTTTGCTGTAAGTGAATAGGAATAGTGTCCCATAGTATCAGGTATAGTGCATGATCATAAATTTTCATGAGGGATAAATATTCACAAATTTTCCTGAGTAAACCTGGTTTAGGAATATGTGACCTTGAAAATTAGGTCAAGGTCAATTATGCTTGCACACAAAGCAAGCCTTCTAGTGGTGTAGTATCATGTGCAATTTGAAAGTCTTGTCTCAAAAGCTTCTGAAGTTATAGTGGTAAACAAAATTTCAATGAATAGGTCACTGTGACCCAGATACTCGACCTAGTGACCTTCTTTTGATTCATGACACATTCTTTGGTTGTGATACATGTGTGTATAAAATTTCATGTAACTGACTTAAAAAACTTCCTGACTGATACCGATACCACCATTGTGCACTTGACCTTTGACCTCAAAAAGTAGGCCAAATACACAGCTATGATCTTGATTTTCAATAGGCTTCTAGATCACTCTATGAAGCTTCTTGCTGGTAAGATTTAGATTGCTAGATGCAGGCTTTCAATAGTTGGAGTGGTAACGTTGCTTAGCACATGCGACCACTGTGTGACCTTGAAAATTAGGTCAAGGTCAACTATGCTTGCACACAAAGTAGGCCATATAGGAGTATAATATCATGTGCAATTTGAAAGTCATGTCTCAAAAATTTCTGAAGTTATGGTGATAAAACCATGGGACAGACGGACAGACAGACAGACGCAGGGTATGACAATACCTCTCTGCCTCATAAGCCTGAAGGGTAAAAGCAAAAAACAAAAACAAATTCATTGAAAAATACAAGAAAAGTTGCAGCACCACCTGTTGACCACATTAATGTCATGAGGTATTCACAAGTGTTCCTATGGAATTACGAAGCAATAATAAAGGTCAAGCATGTTCACAGAAGATTTTGTCATATTCCCTCCATTTTTTTTCCATATATCACCAGAGTCCACTCAAACAACCTGGTACATATCCATCCAAAGTACATACATAATTATATTCCCATCAAGTTTCAGAGATCATACAAATTCAAGATGACAAAATTCAAGCCTGTTTCAAGACTTTTCATGGCTAAAATGCGACTTTTCAAGGCCTCCGAAACTAACATTACAAGTGTACATGTATACCTGTAACTTGAATTTTTTCTAAGTTTAGTACATGAAATCATTGGAACTTCCAAGATTTGGTATATATTGTGAATTTACGTTGATGGGATGATACATAGAATGGTTTTATCTCCTACTTTTACACCAAAACATTAAAATATTTGTTGTTGAGTTTAGAACTATCTCAAACTGGTAATTCTGATTTTCACACTTTTTCCAGACTCCTCTAACTTAAAAATTCAAGGATTTTCAAGGCCTTGAAATCAGTTTCTGATTTTTTAGGCTTTTCAAGATCTGTATGAACCCTGACTTTGAAGAGGAATCCAGCTGGCAGGTTTTTTCAGGATTAAAATGTGAAATTGTTGACAGATGACGACAGATGGATGGTCAGAGAAATTTAGTTGACTGAAAAGTCAGCTGAGCTGCATGTAAAAATACTTTTGGAGTTTTTCCTATTCTTAAAATGATGTAAAAAACCATGACAACACCTCAAAAAAAAAAAAAAAAAAATAATAAAATAAATAAAATAAAATAAAATAAAAATAATAATAAACAGATAAAACACAAAAATAAGAAAAAAAGGAGATGAGATGCCCTAAAATTCAAACAAATCTGCATTTGATGGGTGCTTCCATTCTAGCAAGATAGTTGCTGAAGATGTGCTTTTCCAGCATAGGCTTTGCTTTTTACATTTTCAGTCATACATATTTGTATCTATCTCACAGTTCATTGCACAATACACATGTGGCATTGAACTTGTATAGTTCACCACTTTAAAGCTTGTGCTGTTTTCAGGACAAAAATTACAGCCAAAATTTGAACAAAATACCAGGAATACCACCCTGTAAATGTAATTCATAAAACATGGGTTACAGCTTGAGCTCGTTTACTTCTAAAATACATAAGTAGAGTGCCGTTGTCACCTCATTTACAAACATCAACACACAATGCTGACACAGTAAAACTCACGTTGTTGCATGCTGAGTGAAAGCCCTGTCTTCACGAGTAAGTCGCTTCACTGTGACAAGGTCATTGGGCTCATAAGGAGGTGGTGGAGCCACTATATGACCCTCAGCACTCCGCGGTGATGGTACCTCATAATGTGGAGACACTGTTGGTGCTTCAGATATTAGGCGTGAAGATCTGCTGTTGTAGGCTCCTCCTGACAAAGACCCTTCACAACTGGGGTCTGTTAAGAGCCTTCTTTGTTCCTCCATGTTGGCCCTCTTGGATTATCTCATAGTACTCCGTGTACACCATACATCCCTGTACCCTGTACAACAGAACCAGAATAATGTACATGTTATCAGGTGTACAGGAAGTTAGACAGGACTTCTTGTCACATGTATAACTCAATGCAACATATTTACATGGAACATTGTGCCCCTATACATGTATTTAGAACTTATGCAAAACATGCACCAAATATTCATGCATAAGTTGAGCCAGACTATATACAAGTTTGCTAAGCCTAGTTTTGTTATGTTGCTCTTTATATTATGAAAACTAGACATACCTGCAATGCAAAGCGTTAACTGAAGGGTCCACCATTTGCTCAAATTAGGTTATGGTGACACCAAAAATCTAATCAGTTCATCTTGCCAGGTGAGATACATGTAAGCATATTGCCAAATTTGAGCAAAATACATGAAGGCATTCTGTAGATATCATGGTAAGAGAATGTGCACATCCATCCGGGCATCTCTAGTATGTTACTTTTGTGCTAACAATGGTTGTGAAGTGAGTGTTCAAGGTAATTGACTATAGTCATCTCTACACCCAAGTAATGAAATAGGAGGAGCAAACAATGAATGATGGTTTCTGACTGTAGACAGACTACAGAAAATCTTTATGTGTGTTAAGCTAACTTTATGGTATACCAACTGTCGCCCGACCACAACTTCTATGTTAGCCCTACCTACATGTAAATCTATAGATTAATATAATCTATTAGACTGTGTCTTAGAATGAGTGTTGTATTTTGTCAGTATAGTTCCATATCTATGGAAACACTTCAACAGAGTTTCATATAGCTCTTGGTGTCACAGGTTTTGTGGCATAGTTTTTTCATCAATATTCTTATTCTCCTTACAAATTCACTTATATGTGATGTGTCTCTGTTATGCATTGAACCTGTCCAATGACCACACCATAGGCTAGGTTCTCTGGAAATGTTTCCAGTGATATCAGGATTAGATATGAAATTATGTCAAACGTGAATTGTTCTCATTTGTCAAAAATCTTTGTCACATACTGTTTGTTGTCAATCCCTATTTCAAGATCAAGGAAAGTTGCCTTATTGTCACTCTCATTTTCTTTATTCAAAATGAGTTCTTTTGGGTAAATTTCCTTCCAATGTTTCTTGATCTTATCCTTGTTGTTGAGAGTACATAGATCATCAATGAATCTTCTAGTATGTGAATAGAATCTTCTAGCAGTGGTGTAGTTTGTTTTTGCCAATTCTTCCATCCATTTGGATTCCTAATAATATAGATATAAACTAGGAAAGATGATTTGCTTCATAGCAAATCAGTGTGTGTGTCTTCAAAGCATATTGGCATGGCAATGTACAACAGTTCCATAACACGTACAGGAGTAGAAGTTGGAATGGCATCTCTATCTGTTATAGCTTTGAAGTTATTCAAGATTTAAAATTTCTAATGGTGCTATTTAGCATAATTTAAATTGCTACAACTTGTTTTTATAATTCATTAGGTGTGCAATGGTCAACAACCCCCTAGTAGAAGTTGAAATGACATATCTATCTATAATGGTTTTGAAGATATTCAAGTTTTAAAATTTCAAATGCTGCTAATTAGCATAATTTATATTGCAACAGCTTTTGTTTTAAATTCATAGATGCGCACTGGTCAATAACACCCTAGTATAAGTTGGAATGACATCTCTATCTATTATACTTTTGAAGATATTCAAGATTTAAAATTTCAAATGCTCCTAATTTGCATAATTTTAAACATCTTCGTTCCTCTGTATAAAACAGTCAAACTCCTTGTATGAAGGTACAATCATGCCAAGTTTGGAGTTTCTATATGTATAATAGTGTCTGAGAAAAGTGTCGGACAAATTTGCTGGTAAAGAAAGAAAGAAAGAAAGAAAGAAAGAAAGAAAGAAAGAAAGAAAGAACTCGAAGAAAAACAGAAAAGTGTGTGTTGACACACACACTTTAATTAGCAACATAGGGAGCTGGATAATTCCCATGGGTATTCCAACTATTTGTCAAAATACTTTATTACCAATTTGAAAGCTAAAGTATACATTCTTGATAATATACTTTATCAAATCAGAACATTCTCCTTTGGTGTAACACTTTCTTTTGTCCTTTCCTTAGTCAAATCTGGCATCATCACATTTTTGTTGCTTATTTGGCATAGCTATGCTGGAAAAGGTGACCTCAACATATACTTAACTGTCGATCATCAAAACCTGCCATCTCATTGTGTAATCAATATACATGTTCTAAAATCGGCCCAGTCCACCAAACTCTGGTGGTCTATTGGTGTGTATTACATTACATGTAGGTTAATATTATATGCCAATAGAACAGTCCCTCCTTTGGAGAACCATCCCCAGGATTGGTACAAAAGTGGTCATGTAAAGCAGGTGGTCTCATAATGGAGGTCAAATATTATAACATTGAAAAGATTGCACAAGAGACTTGGTGAATGTGGTCTTAAGAAGCAAGTGATCTCTCAAAGGAGGGAGCACTGTATGCACCTAGATTTTCTACAGGGATTAGAAAATTGTGCATGTTTTCTAGCCAGTCAAATTCCAATCATGGCAAGTTAAAAATTGTGCAAAACACTAACCCTAGGGGCAACCACAAATTTCAGTTTTTCTAAATGCTACGACAAGCCCTATAGGGCAGGGGGCTAGCTATATGCCAGCCTTACTAGCCCTCAGGACTGCTACTAAAATAGAGTAGGAAATATGCATATTAATTTCCTGCAACAACTGTATACTTGATTGCCTAGTCTTGCTTGGTGGGATATGGGTTGGTACCTGTGGGGACAAGCAGGACTTTATTAATATTTTGGAAATACAGAATACTTATTCAGGGTTCATACAGCATAGCAAAGCCAAAATTCCATACTTTTTCAAGGACTTTCCAAACCATTTTTTCCAAAATTCCAAACTCAATCATCCGTGGTTTTATGGGTATATATATATATATATATATATATATATATATATATATATATATATGGAGGTGGTCTCTCTTCAGGCGGGAAATATAATGAAAATGCCATACAGCAAAGTGGCCTTTGTAGAGGGAGTGGCATCTCTTTGGGGGTGGCTTACAAGAGGGGGACCAATGTATACTGTTTGATACTAGCAAGCGCTGCTTCCCCCAAGTGCACATTACTTGCAAACACCTTGCATCTTGCGCTGTATTTGTCCTGTCTTACAGGCAAAATCCAGTCCTTGTATTTGGTGTTTTCAAGCCAAAGTTCATTATATGTACAGTCTCCCATTGTTGTTGCGGCTTGGTGCACAATTTATGTCTGCGGCAAACATTTAAGGGCGTTCATCCATAATTCAGGGCTCGACAATTTTTTCAAAAATCACTTGTCCGCAGGGCAAGTAGATTTCAAAATCCACTTGTCCTGATAAAACTTCTATAAACATCGTTTTTTTCTAACAATGCTAAGGCCTACACAAACCATTTACCCTTAAATGTATTTGCCGCTTGCAAAATTGAAAAAAATGTCAAATTTTACGATTCTAGCTGCAACTGTTTGACAGTGAAACTGGCAAAATATCAAAAATACAAATTGAAAGTAAGCTATTTGCATGGGGTGACTAACAATCAAATATACATTGTAATTTCTGGGACTATAGGAGTCCATATCCTGGGTAAACTTAAATAAGGATTAAATAGTTGCAAACTTGCATTGGCTTCAGGATCCTTTCTCTCTGCTTCTGATGCCGTGATGCACTGATGGGATGCATATCGTTTGCGTACCTACCATGAATGCTATCAGTACATCGTAGTAAATTTGCGTATACAGTATTGGCAAGTTCCTCGCAATAAACGGTGTTTTTAAATCAAGTTCAAACGAAAATTTTAATATTTCAAATCAGAAATCGAGTGTGCACACCGTCAACATCTTTCCTGCAACTGTACACAATCATCTGCTTCGGCCATGTGGTCTGACGCACAACATATCACCTGATTGGTCAATTGAGTCACATGCAAAAATGAGCCAATCACGGCTCGTGTTGCGGTGTTTTCATCATGGCTTCCGCCCAGTGAACATGTGTGAATTTATGGAGGGAACACACAAACGGCAGCTTTGTTTATATTGCAGCATACAAAAATAAAGATTCCGGTGTTTATTGCAACAATTATTTGGAGTCACAGGCAAATACGCAAAGGTATGGGATAGCGGGAATTGCTGCATGTGTCCCAAATAAGTCCGCGAGATTGCGTCAGTTCACCGCAGATCCACTCCAGTGTCCGCGCTGTCACTTGCGTGTGACTGGCAGTTGTGTGCTGTTTTTGTCCGGGAAGTCATCTCACGGCACCTAGTTTTTCCAACACTGTTTGAAATCACTGATAACTAGCATTTGATGTTAATTTGCAGATGAATTTGCAATGCAAAATATTATTTTTTGATGGATTTTAGTAAAAAATTCCAACTAGCCCGCAGGGATAGCACTTTTATATTTCCACTGGCCCGAGCCCAATTCTGACAAGCCCCGGTCTTTCATACATGCGAATTGTCGAGCCCTGATCATGATGGACCATCACTCGTAATGAAAATGACGCATGCTTGTTTTTCAAATCTTGCAAAGAATCCCGTTGCATTGAGAGTTGAAAAAGCTGCCTCCCATGATGCTGCGCAATGCAGAAAACCCCATAGATGCTATATTTAGCAATGAAAACAAACTACGATCGTAGGTATGGCAACAAACATTAAAATACAGTCACACAAACAAATTTTTTCATTCTGTTTCGTTTTTGTTTTTTCTAAAAAGGAAAATCGATTTTCCATACTTTTCAAGACTTCTTTATGAAATTCCATACTTTTCAAGGCCTGGAACAGAGGGCATTCAAATTCCATACTTTTCAAATTCAAGCCTTTTCAAGCTCTGTGCGAACCCTGTTATTAAAAGCAAATGGAAATTTTTCTTTATATATAGCCCGGGAAGTACTAGATGAATACCAGTTTGGCATTTGTGAACTTAAATTTCTCAGCATGTGCAGTTTTTATGTTAGGCCATTCATGATGCAATGCCAATGAGAACTATTGTCTCAGTCATCCTCTGACCAGGAATGGGTAACAAAGGGAAGTACACACAATTCAAATTTTGAATATCTCCATAGATTTTTAGATAGAGTTGCTGTTGCAACTCTAATTTTCTGAAATTGTGCAGTGGACTCATCTGATAAACAGTGTACAAATGCTGCAGTATTGACAATTATGCTTATTAAATGAATTACAAAAGAAAACTTTGTAACTTTTTAAATGGTACTAGATGAAGATATTGAAATCAATATGCATTTTCATTTCCTGGCTGCCTGTTAAGTCTGTGGCTGCATGTTCTTTACACATCAAAACAAATCAAACCTGAATCTGGGTACACATTTCAATAGCAAAGCTCAAATGTAAAGCATGACAGACATGCCATTATGATCAATCATAAACAGGTCATTAGAATACAGCTTATTTATCTGTACCTCCATGTACAAACTTACAATAAAACCTCTCTAACCGAACACCTCCATACACCTCTCCATACTGGACACCATTTCTCGGTCCCAAATATATACTTTCAATGTTATAAACATCCCTATACTGAACAACTCACTATACCGAACACTTTTTTCCGGTCCCAAGGGTGTTCAGTATAGGGAGGTTTTACTGTATTTATGATTTCTATAGGTTTTCATATATTTTGATAAGAAAAGTTGATAATATGACGGTCTGCAGAACTCAGCAGCAAGTGTGGACACTTAAACTTACCTATCCAGAAAGAAGCAATGATATGCGTGGAGTAACCTGCGTTCACTTTCAAGCTATGAACCCAATCACAGGCTATTCTCCATAAAAGTTGCAAGCAATGCATGCAAACTGCTAGGAGGAATGCTGTTATTCCAGGCATACTTTCATCCAAAACTACTATCTGAAGTCTTGGCTTGCTGATAACTTGCATGAAAGTGTTTTTGGATGAAGCATTTGAATAATTTGGTTATGGTGATTTGAGTAAGCGAGACTGGAGACACTTATCAGCTTATGGTGGTGAAACAGTCCATTTGCCTGTGACACCTCCTATTGTGTATGCAGAGTTCCATAGTTGGCCAAGTTCAATCAGACACAGCATGTAGTGTGAAATTCTAAGATCACAGCAGAGCTTTACATGTACATGTAGTTGCCAGCAGTGGAAAGGAAGGTGGGAGCAGGCAAGAAGGGGATGGGACAGAGAGCAGAATAAATGCCTACAGCACTCATTTTGTATCAAAATATTTGGGTGTAGTGACTATGGACCCAGTTGTAGCCTTCCTATGAGGGAAACACATGGAAGTTGGTTTCAAGGCAAGAGCTGTTGATTTTGTATTGTACTGTCTGCTGTGTTGACCATATTTCCTGGGTCCCTAGTTTAAAGGTATACATGATAGGCTCTCATGAACATTAAATTCACGCTTAATGGTATTTGCCTTAATAATTATTGGATTTGTGTTGAAGTATTAAAACATTTTTATCATTTTTTTAGGAAGATAAAACTTCAAATCTATTTATGTTCCATAAGCAAGGTGTCCACCATCAGGTGAAACTGTGGGCAAAGATTTCAAACCAATAGGAATATTGTGCATTGAAGTTTTGGGAACATCCATGGTAACTAACAATCAACAGTGAATGGTATTGTTGGTGCAACTCTGCAGAAAAAAGTAACATAAACAAGCTGCAGCACACCACACAGTAAAGTGTCATAACTATTGTAGCTCGTCAGATAGCACTCAGGCATGTGAACTAGCAATTAATCGGCCCATTGTGTTTCCTGGAAATCCTGGAGGGACATCCATGGCTGGGCCCCAGTCTGAAGTTGCTGGATGTGCATTTGGACATGAAATTTTTCAGATTTCAAAGATCTGAAAATTTCGAACTACAAATCATTCACTGTTTCTTTTAACCCTCTACCCCTCCAAAACCTGACATACTCCGTAGAGAAAATCCTAATGGGTCACAAGTCTTGTTTATTTACATGTAGAATTGATGAAAATTTAGTCTTCTCCTTAAATTTCCCTTCTTGTGACCCCCTGCAAAAAATTCCCATTGGAAACAATGCTATTTTACTTAACAATAGTACACATGGAAAAGTGCACTGCTTCTCTGGTATATGTCCACCCATTAAAGCGACAAGAAGGTAAAATATTGCAAGGTAGGTATCAGCATGGAAGTATTATACATTCAGTATACATGTAGTACCTCCATGATATAAGTATTGTTAGGAATGGTTCAACATTTGCATCATTTTTAAAGTGTGTGAGTCAATACACACTTTCCTGTTTTTCCTAAAATTCTTTATTTCTTCTTTACCAGTGCATTTGTCTGACACTTTTCTCTGACCCTATTATACATACATAGAAACTCCAAACTTGGCAAGATTGTACCTTCATACACAGAGTTCCCCCCTTTTATGCACAGGAATGAAGATGTTTAAAATCAAGCAAATTAGGGGCATTTGAAATTTTAAATCTTTAATAACTTCAAAAGTAAAATAGATAGAGATGGCATTCCAACTTCTACAAAAGTGTTAACGACCATTGCACATCTAATGAATGTAAAACAAATGTTGTAGCAATTTAAACTATGCTAATTAGCAGCATTTGAAATTTTAAATCTTGAGTATCTTCAAAACTATTATAGATAGAGATGTCATTTCAACTTCTAATGGTGAGCTGTTGACCATTGTATATGCAATGAATCTATAACAGATAGAGATGTCATTCCAATTTGTATTAGGGGGTTGTTGACCATTGCACACTTAATGAATTAAAAACAAACGTTGTGGCAATTTAAATTATGCTACATAGCACCATTGGAAATTTCAAATCTTGAATGACTTCATAGCCATAATAAATAGAGTTGACACTCCAACTTCTACTCCTGTGTTATGGACTAGTATGCACCTGATGACTTGGTAACGATGGCTGCACAAATTTAAATTATGCAAATTAAGTGCATTTCAAATTTTAAATCTTGAAAATCTTTAAACGTATGCAGACCAGACAGACTTGTTCATCCCTCTGATAGGTGGTGACACCTGGTGAGAGAAATTAAAAATGCAATGGCGTTTGAAGGTTAAAATTGCCTCTCTCATAAAAAACAGGAGTTACATACACTGCAGTACCCATTATACCCTGTTGTAACACTGTTGTACTGGTCATACCCTGTTGTACCATGGACCTTCTATCTGATAGTAGGTCCATGGTTGTACTGATCATACACTTAGTACTGAAAGGCCCA
Source organism: Hermodice carunculata (assembly GCA_964020975.1). Classification (NCBI taxonomy): domain Eukaryota; kingdom Metazoa; phylum Annelida; class Polychaeta; order Eunicida; family Amphinomidae; genus Hermodice; species Hermodice carunculata. The sequence goes on along the minus strand of CAXHWN010002014.1, from coordinate 574,956 downwards.
TTGTACACTGTCATAACCATGTCGTACAGATCATACACTGTAGTATTGAAATACCAAATGTACATTGTCAACTTTGAAGACAAACACACTGATTTGCAATGCAGCAAATTATCTTTTCTTGTTTAATTTGTACTTACAGTACACAAGGGGAGGGGGTTAAATGGGTCTGTACTATTGTACAGAATATGGAAAGCGATGGTTAATTTTTGGCCTATTTGTGCAATTTTCAGTACAGTACCTCCATGGTATAAGTATTGTTCGGGATGGTTCAACATTTTCTTCGTTTTGAACTAGTTATTACAGTACACAAGGGGAGGGGGGTTAAATGGGTCTGTACACTTTCACAGAAAATGGAAATTGATGGTCAATTTTTGGCCTATTTCATGCAATTTTGGTATGATTTCTTGGAAAATCATCATTTTAAAGTAGTAGTATTAATTTGGGGGAGGGAGCAGGTCATGAAATTTAGTACCTTCCTAATTAAGTCCTAATTCAAAAATGATGATAATGTTGAACCATCAATTATTTTATACAGTTGTGTCTTGGGGTTTGTTGTTTCTCAAAAGGCTGAGTCATGGTAGTGAAAAAAGTAACCTCAAAGGCCAACTTTTCAACAACACAATAATTCTTCCAAAACTGGGTAGCTTAGTGCATTCAGTAACCCCAAAAGTCAAAGGCCAACTTTTCAACGACACAATAATTCTTTCAAAACTGGGCATGCATTAGTGCATGCCAAAGGAAGTACCTGAGCCTTAGATAAGTTAGAAGTTAGAGGCGGGGTCGTGCGGGATGGATAATGAGGGAAAGTAATATTTATGAGCCTAACAGATCTTTTTTCTTTTTCAGGTCTCATATGCCAACAGGACCGCGGCACATAAGCGGATGACCACAGAATCATTATTATCATTATTATTATTAGATCTTCCTTTTTTTTCATATCCCGACCCAAGTTTGGAACTCGTCAACTGTGCCTCTGCTTGGAAATTAGCGATTTGCACGCAGTTTAAATCAGCGATTTAAACTGCGTGCAGTTTCACAGGTGAAAACCTGGACCGTCCGTATTCTAAAGAACGGCCCTGATGATCAAACTGATGCGATTATTACATTTACACGACTATATCACTGTCACTGAGCGACATTCGACATCCTGACCAGGTGACAGTCACACGGTGCACGGAGTCTCTGTCATCGACACAGTGATTGTCAACACATAGGATCTTTGTCTGGAAACGAAAAAGACGAAGTATCTTTTAAAAAGTTCGATGATCGCCTTTTGAGCACGAAAATATCTAGGCTCAATATGTTTTACGGTATGAAATTAAACACTTACTATATCAAACCGCAAATGCTGATTATCTTTGGTGATATACTGTATGACTTATTCGTTGAGACAGAAGCTTTTTCTGTTACCGACCAGGTCACGAGTGCTATGACCCGGAAGTATATATTACAATGCGGTCGGTAGGCGCATTTTCGCATCTTATATGCGGTTGAATCTACCTAGTAGCGTCATTAGATATTTATATCATAATGAAAAGGCCTATATTATACTCAGCGCTGCTAGAATTAATGTGATTTTTTTATAAATAGAAACTATTGCTGTGTGTGTCTGTGAATGCGAAACTACCGCACTGACTTGACAGTTTTACATTAGGATAGCCATCATGGCAGACGAACTTCCAGACAATTACGATGCGATTGTGTTGGGTACAGGTATGCAGATTGGAAGCATTCAGTGTCGTTTCAAACTTAACAAAAGAATTGTATTTTATTGTTCTCTTAACGTCCCGTACGTTAGTTATGACCAGTGATGCACACGCAACATAGATACACCAAAATGACCGTTTTTGCATACATCGTAATAGCTCCAGCCTGAGTCAAGGCAGTGATATCCAGTGTTCATTCTTGGTCTGTAAAGAATGGGGCCCATGGGCCCCATAAGGCTGTGAAATAGGGGCCCATCCCTGCAAGGGATGGGCCAAGCTAGGGGGGTCCGGCGGCATGCACCCTCCCCCCCCCCCCCCGGAAAATTTTTAAATAAAGCATGCCAAATGGTGCATTCTGAGACCAAAATCAAGCATTTTGAAGGTTTTATTGTGTAGTGAAAATTGTGTCTTTTTTGGTCAGTTTTTTGTCTTCAGCAATACTAATTCCTGTACAGCAGTATATGAATCATGTAAATGTTATCAACTGCACCAGGAAGGATCGGATCAGATTAGACTGTAATTCTGCTAAAATAAAGGTTATTTTTTAAACTTTTCGACTGCCAGTCACAGTGCATGCCTAGCCATAGCAAGTGGAGTCAGAGTGAAATATCCTCCTCTGGGCTTTTAATGTACCATCACTTTGTTACAGTGTCAATGAATTTGAAAGGCTTCTGATAAAACATGCTCAGATTCAGAACTGCAAAAATTATGACCAGACTCCACAGACATTCACAGTTGCATTATCATGTGATTCTTGAAGTTCATAAAAATATTCAAGGACAGAGGGATTTCAAACTCAAAACAGACAATTTCATTGTCCAACAAATAAATTAAACATAATACTGGGAAGTGATATATATTATGTTATCAGTTACCACTGTAATTAGTATTTCAATTATTTGTGTGACAAGTTCGATGAAATTATCTCTGCTGGCAGTACTAGGGCAAGTTGGATAAAATTATCTACCAGCAGTGCCACAAGTTTTCAGTATAAATGTTGGCTTCAACAGACTTCAACAACAAGGCAGCAAAGGAGAAAAAATGCTTCAAGTGCCTAAAAGACAGCAGAAAATATCCATGACATTTGAAATTCACTCAAATCTCACTCATGTCAGTTTTATATTAAGTGTTTCACAATAATAAATACATCATGAATAAATCAAGCTGCAACACACGTAAGATTGAGATATATAATTTTATTACATAAATGACACCCGGTGTCTTTTGTGTAATAAAATTATAAATCTGAATCTTGTGTTGCCGCAGGGGTCACACTAAGGATTTTTCAGTGTGGGTCTGTTGGACCCATCTTTTTTCTTTTTCAGAAAAAATAGTGATCTCATGGACTGAGTCGACGGGTCCAGTTAGACTTCATTTTGTGTGATTTGATTGATTTTATTTGGTATGATCATGGAGGTACAAAGGGGCAGTATCTGATATCGCACACCTGTGCCATCGGGAATTTTTTTTTTTTTACTCTCTTGCACAACAAGCGGCATGTATATTGAGCATGCCTTGGCTGTTATTTTTGCGATTCATTCCACGAGATGGTCAGAAATTACACGATTTATATTTCTGTGCACTTTCTATTTCAATTTACCTGAAAAATTTGATGCCGTAGGAGGTGTCAAGAGCCTGATCTTAAGTGCGGTCACTTTTTTTTACTGAGCAACACGGTACAGGCCGTGCAACACAACACACGCAGGCGTACACAGCCTGTCACAGGCATGGATGATTTTTCACTATGTTGTAGGCCTGCGTATATTTTTTGGGCCTGCGATGGTGAATTTCATTCCTCTCTTGTACTGTCATACAGATTTGTTCCATTCAAACAATGTAATAAAATCAAAACGTCAAAATTTTGTTAAAAATCACCAACGACGACGTGAGGCATAGGAGACAGCAATCAACAACACATGATGGCATCGTGTTTACGCAAATCTTCGCTTCGTCCACATGTGACCGTGCGGTGACTAATCTGCGTATTTCCTTTGCCTTCCGTTAGGTATTTTCATTCGTGCCTTTATCTGTATCTAGATTTGCTCGATGGAAGTCTTTTTGGTGAAGATATGATGTGAAAATTAAACATCTTGGTCAAATAATCTTCGCTTAAATACGACTTATTCCTCCCCAACACAGTGAACATGAGACAGGCACATGTACGGGCAACAACGAGTTTGATTGGACAGTGAGCAGCACGTGATCGAATTCACCCAATGAGGAACCAGCGCATTTAAAATGAGATGAAATGACGTGAATTTTTGCTGGAATACCCCAGGAATATATTTTTTTAGCATATAAGAGAGCTTGTTACAAACAAAGACGAACATCAGAGAATTCCACCAGTATAATGCATAATCATGGTCATCGTGGACAATGCAAAACACCGTGACTCTCACTCGATTTCTGTAGCTTTGAAAACCTACGCGCTCAGGTTGGAAATCATGAATTTATTACAAATGTTCATCAAGTATTCACAAGTTACAACAAAATTAGAAAATGAGAAATTTAATATTTATGCAGTGCGCCCTGCAGGCCCCGTCACTCAAATCAATGTGCGTCTTCCCTGAAAAAAGTGCGCTAATCCCGCAAGGCCGCACCCAAGAATGAACACTGGATATCACTATATATTATCAGGCCAAACAATTTTTTTAATCATATCATATATCATTGTAAGCAGTAAAGTCATAGTAACCGGTTCATGCCCTTTTTAAACATGGTATGGTAACAGTCATTGTGGGAGCTTTAAAAATGTCAATTTTGTTCTTTTTTTCCCATTTTCTGCTGTTTCAGTAGTATTTTTATATAGGTGAGGATAGCCTTTGGTCTATTTTCACCGTACGGTGAGAACAGACGAGGCTCTATTTTTACCGTACGGTGAAAATAGCGACAGCACCATTTTCACCGTACGGTGAAAATAGACTTTCTTACAAGTTTGGTCTATTTTCACCGTACGGTGAAAATCTATTTCCACCGTACGATGAAAATAGCGTTTTGTCTATTTTCACCGCACGGTGACAATAGCGTTTTGTCTATTTTCACCGCACGGTGAGAATAGTGTTTCATCTATTTTCACCGCATGGTGAAACTAGATGAAACCGTACGGTGAAAATAGCATCAGCACTTTTTTCACCGTACGGTGATGATAGACTTTCTTAGAAGTATGGTCTAGTTTCACCGCACGGTGAATATAGAGTTTTGTCCATTTTCACCATACAGTGAGGATAGGGTTTACGGACTTTTTCACAATATGGGGAGGGTAAATTTTAGTCTATTTTCACAGTACTAAGAGGATAGGGTTTGGCAATTTTTACCCGGCGTACACTGAAGCAAAAGCTTTTGAGGACATTAAAGGAAAATTACATCACATTAAAAAAGGCCACATGAAGAAAATGTTTTAGTATCTCAGGCACAGTTGTGTAAAGAAAAAGTGATGCAGAGGCAGGGTTTTTTTTTTCATTTTTTTTTTGTTCCTCCCATTTTTTAGGCCACCAAATTTCTTTGTTGGAAAAATAAATACAGTGAAACTTCCCATAGTGAGCAGCTCTATATAGTGAACACCGCCTGATAATGAACACTTTTTCTCGGTCCCAAATTTTTTCCCATATAATTCCATTATAAGCAAACTTCCCTATAGTGAACAAGAACACCCCAAATGGACACAATTTTTCCAAAAAAACCTCCGTATACTGAACATAAATTCAGCAATTTTTTGTGTATTTGCACTGCATAATTACTGATAAGGCTGAAACTACACAGATTAACTTCAAAGAAAGGCTTTTTAACCTTTATTTTTATTATGTTCCATTTGCTTAATGATTTCCCTTTAATTTTTTTTAGCATAAATCAGCTAGTATCTGTATAATGATTGGTGAAAGAGGAGGCCACATCATGGCAACTTCTCTCAGGGCTCGGCAATTCACGTGTCCGATTGCCCGGGACAAGTCAGATTTAATCTCGGGCAAGTTAAAATTAATAGGTACTTGCCCGGTCGGGCAACCAACTTTTTTTTTATTCACTGGGAACTCTATTCCTCAAATTTTTATGACACAGTTACAAGTTGCAGTTGTTTGCAAGGCTGGCAAGTGGGCGGCAGAAGGTGACGATAATCCGTTGCGATAACACTAGCAGTGTTGAAGTCGGAGCACTGCGTGCATGCTGAAGAACTATGGGGGGTCTCATCACTAAAAAAAATCCAGAGCTTTTGCAGCACGTGCGTGGGGTGCCGATAGGTGATAATAATCGCTAATTGATAAACATGCCAAGTTTAAACAATTACTTGGTCAGCAGTTGTATTCATCAGAACTTTATTTCTGTCAACACAAGCAGGCATTTTCACTGTCGTACATGCCATTACGATATCAAAGGTACCGGGAGTAATTGGCTTGCTGAGCGGGGTCACACTACTCACCGTCAGTGTGATCTGCCCCAACGATCTCAAACAGCGTCATAAAATATAAAATTTGCATGGCGAATTCATCTGCAAATTAACATCAAATGCTATTTATCAGTGGGTTCTAACAGTGTTGAAAAAAAAGATAGGTACCGTGAGATGACTTCCCAGGCAATAACAGCACACCAGTGCCAGTCACACGCAAGTGACAGCGAGGAGTGGATCTGCGGTGAACTGACCCAGTCGCACGGACTGATTTAGGACCCATTCGGCAATTTCCGCTATCCCCTACCTTTGCGTGTTTGCCTGTGACTCCAAATAATCGTTGCAATAAACACTGGAATCTTTATTTTCGCATGCTGCAATATAAACAAAGCTTCCCGTTTGTGTGTTCCCTCCGTAAATTACCGTACGGCATATTCACACATGTTCACTGGGCGGAAGCCATGATGAAAACACTGCAACATGAGCCGCGATTGGCTCATTTTTGCATGTGACTCAATGACCAATCGGGTGATGTGTTGTGCGTCAGACCACATTGCCAAAGCAGCTGTTTGTGTACAGTCAGTTGCAGGAAAGATGTTGACGGTGCGCACGCTCGATTTCTAATATGAAATATTAAAACTTTTGTTTGAATTTTATTTAAGAACACCGTTTATTGTGAAGAACTTGCCAATACTGTATATGCAAATTTACTACGATGTACCGATAGTGTTCATGGTAGGTACGCAAACGATATGCATCCCATCACTGCATCAGAGGCAGCGAGAAACTGAAGGTTTGCCGAATGTGTCCCTGAAACCAATGCAACTATTTTAATCGTTATTTAAGTTTAACCGGGATACGGACTCCTATCGTCCCAGAAATTACAATGTATTTTTCATTGTTAGTCAGCCCGTGCAAATAGCTTACTTTTTTAATTTGTGTTTTTAATGTTTTGCCAGTTTCACTGTCGAACAGTTGCAGCTTGAATCGTTGTAAAATTTGACATTTTTGCGAATTTGCAAGCGACAACAAGCGGCAAATACATTTAAGGGTAAATGGTTTGTGTAGGCCTTAGCCTTGTGTTAGAAAAAAACGATGTTTATAGAAGTTTTATCAGGACAAATGGATTTTGCATGCGGGCAAGTGGATTTTGAAATTTACTTGCCCTGCGGACAAGTGATTTTTAAAAAATTGTCGAACCCTGCTTCTCTATAGCGAACACCTCCCTATAGTGAACACCTTTGCATTCACTATAGGGAGGTTTCACTGTAGTTTTATACCATTTGTCAACTTGATACTTTATGATTTTGTTAACAAATTAATGACATTAAAATTTGATGTGTTGTTCTGAATGAGCCCAATTTGATGGCCTACTTCTGATGGTGAGCACTGAGTTACATGAAAATATAGCGGCCACTGATGTGGCCTGTGCCTGAGAAACTTTTTTTTTCAACCTTAGGGGTCTTTAGAAAATAATATAGAAGATAAATTTGGACAAAAAGCCTCAATTCAAGCTTTTTCCTGAGGATACTCACCCCTGATTTTTACTGCATTGCGGAAAGTTAGACTTTACTCAGATCTCATTGTAGAATGTGCTCCAAATGAAATGTTAATTATCGCAAAATGGGCAAAAGTTTGTTGAAATTCTCATTATGTGCAATATGTCAAATAAGTAAATGTCAGAATTGTTTTTCAAAAATATTCTTTGCTGATTGAATGCCAAATCATGCAAAATGGGTAGAATGTATATTATTATTCTGCACACAAGTATACCCTTAAAAATTGTATCATGAGTGTGCCTTTGAGTCCATGAGAGGGTCTCAACAGTCTGTCATTCAAATGCTTCTCTTAATTTTGTGAAGACTTACGCACAATCTCTTTGCTATCCATAAGGTCTCACCGTGGTTATTCAGCCATAAGATGGTGCTGTGTGCATCGTAATTTTTTTTAACATAGAGCTCTTTTTATTTTCTTTGTTGTGAATGGAAACAAACATTAAGTTATCCATTTTTTTATTACACACAGAAACATCTCATATGCCTAAAAATAACAAAGTCACATGGCCAGGAATTCCAACCTCATTATCATATTAACTTTTCTTGTCCTTTATGCAATTCTGGAAGCGGAACTGTATGAATAAAAATAAACACAAAAAGTCTGGACCAATATACAGGCATTTTCTCCTGTATCAGTTTTTTTGTTTTTGTTTTTCTCTTTAGAGCCTACCCAATCCTCAGAGGGGTACTGACAAATTACCACAGTGAGACCATATTGAATAGTATACATGTATTGAATGATAGAAATTGCATATCAAAGATGTCTAATAAGGTTTATGTGAGAACTTTGTAATGGGTACTATGACTAGTCAACTTGGGACAAATAATACTTAATTTTTACAAAAAGTCTGGACCAATATACAGGCATTTTCTCCTGTATCAGTTTTTTTGTTTTGTTTTTTCTCTCTAGAGCCTACCCAATCCTCAGAGGGGCACTGATAAATTACCACAGTGAGACCATATTGAATAGTATACATGTATTGAATGATAGAAATTGCATATCAACTGATAATTTCAAAATAAATTACTTTACACTTAATTGACTTCCCATCAAGTTATTATTTTCAGCCAATGAGTAAGAGAAGAGACCAGAACTTTTTTAATTTTAAGCGCCACGCAAATTTAAACTTAAGTAAATTTCTGACTGAATAACAGACCCGATACAGATCAGAAGAAAGTAAACCCAAATCACTTCTTGAAAATACATCATTTTATTTGACACAAAACACACATTAAAAGCCTAGTAAAAAAATATCACATTGAAGTCAATGCATGCATATTGTACATGTACTATGAATGTATTCCATACCAACTGTTACACATTGTCTCTGATAAGTACCAAAATCTTTCTTAAAGTGCAAAAGGCTACCTTGGTAAAAAAAAAAAAAAAGGAAAATCACATTAAAGTCAATAATAGTCCATGTATGCATATTGCACTAGTATGTATTCCATACACACTGCTTCTGATGAGAGCCAACATGTTATAGTCTATGTATGCAAATTGCACAATGCATGTGTTCCATTGTCTCTGATGATGATTATTTGACATTTAAACACAAAAAAAGGCTAGAGAAAACAAAAAAAAAACAAAAAAAACCACACACACACTGAACTCAATAGTCCATGTATGCATATTGTACCAAGCATGTAGTCCATGCCAACTGTTACACAATGTCTCTGATGGGTGCCAAAATCTTTCTCAGAGTGCAAAGCACTACCTTGGTAACAAATTAAAAAAGGAAAATCACTTTGAAGTCAATGATACTTTGATAGTCCATGTATGCATATTGCACAATGCATGTGTTCCATTGCCTCTGATGATTATTTGACATAAAAACACATTAAAAGACACTAAAAAACGAAAATCACATTGAAGTCAAGTCAACACTGATTCTGATGAGAGCCGACATCTTATCACATTTATAGTCCATGTATGCATACTGCACAATGTATGTGTTCCATTGTCTCTTATGATGATTATTTGAAATAAAAACACATAAAAAAAAAACAAACACACAAGTCAACAGTCCATGTATGCATAGCATATTGTACCATGCATGTCTTCCATACCAACTTGAGTGTAAAACACTACCTTGGTAAAAAAAAAAAAAAGAAAATCACATCCAAGTCAATAATAGTCCACCTATGTATATTGCACCAGCATGTATTCCATACACTGCTTCTGATAAGTGCCAACATCTTGTCACATTAGTCCATGTATGCATATTGCACAAGGCATGTGTTCAATACACACTGTCTCTGATGAGTGCCAACATTTCTTAGAGTGCAACACACCAAGTTAATATATAAAAAAAATCATAATAAAAGGGATCACATTTAAGTCAATAGTCCAGGTACATGTATTCATGTATTCCATACCAACTGTTACACATTGCTGATGAGTTTCTTAGCGGGCAAAAAACTACTTTTGTTAAAAAAAAAAAAAACGTTCTAGTCCATATATATGAATTTGCAAAGCCTTGACAATAAGTAACACCACAAATACCACACACCTGTGGAATGTAAGTTTAAGTAAACATGCGACGAAAGTATCACACACATTCAGGTCATTGTAAATTTAATCACAGTCAACACACTTGTAGGATTCAGTTCACATATGCATTTGCAAAGTCCTCACAATAAGTCGCACTACAAATACCACATTGCTGTGGAATATAAATTTAAGTAAACAGCCACCAAAGAATCACGCACATTCAAGTCATTGTAATTTTAATCACAGTCAACACACTTGTAGGATTCGGTTCCGGGGTCTACTCCTAGACAATAACAATGGAACCATACAAAGCAGATATCACAATCCACCCAAAAAACATCAGGATCACGATTCACATCACTTGGTGGATCATAACGGAAGCAAACATTGCAAATGTCATCGTCAACTGAATTCTCTTTTCCTACTCTTCTCTTTTTGTTGCCATTGTCACAGACTTTCTTTCTTTTGCGTTTTCCATTAAACCTACTTAATCTACAGACCTCTTTCGGTCTTCCTCTACGCTTTATAGTTGGCAATTTCATTGTTCTGAGTGAGTCTATGTCCTGCACAACATTCCAAGAACTTATATCACCAGCCTGCTCAGAAGTGGCAGCAGATTGTTCAACAGCTGGTTCTTGGGAAGGCTGCTCAATTGCTGTATCCTGGAGAGACTGTCCAGGAGGGGAAGGCTCAGTCACCTGTTCCTGGGGATGCTCTTCATCACACAAACGTTCATTTGCTGGTTCATCCCTTGCTTCATGGCGCAAACCCTCATTCGCTGATTCGTGGACACGAGCTGGCTCATTAGCTGGTTCGTGGACACGAGACGGCTCAGTCCCTGGTTCATGGCCATGATATGGCTCATTCGCTGGTTCATGGACATGAGAAGGCTCATTCACATCAGTGTCAACATTACGATTTTCCAGGTCTGCAAAAAGTTCATGTGCAGGGCTATCAGTGTTGGGAATTTCAAAGTCATCCTCTGTTGGGTCAGTGGCTGTAACTGGTTCAGGTTGCCCTTTCAGTCAACCACTACACTTCACTTGGCATAGATGTGAAAAGGCTGCTTGGCCCGAGGCCTTCCAACTTTCTGTCCATTGAAGAAAATACAACCTTTCAATAATGTGCAAGTAACTTAATTAGTTTACAAAGGTTAAACTTTAGACTTTACATTTGAACATGTATACACTGTTATTTACTTCTGTAAGTTTTGAAAAATATTTTGAACCTTTGAAGTTTCGCCAAACAGTAGAGTATAACAGTGAAGAATCTACATTAATGACCGGTAAATCATGTCAAAGGCCTAGGCCTAGATGATTAAAATCCGTTGACATTTGAAGGAATTGTGGAACTAAAATAATGCTTATTCTGATTATTTTGGTCAATTGTGTCAGAAAAGTTTCCTGAATTTCGCATAGGGATTGTCTCCATAGATTACCTGTAATGTAGGCATATAGTCACACATCAACAGCTGATCAATATGGCATCATGACTAGTATAAGTGTTGATTTGAGCTTGTAATCGTCTGTCGAGTTTCCACTGAATTTTAATGCAACTTCATCTGATACTCTGCCAGCTTACTTCTTTTTCTGGTTCAAATTTAAATGATCTCAGTTATTACTACGATTACAACAAAGCATAAACTTTCAACATCGGCTGATATGGCTGATCAATTGACAACGCCGGCTGCAATACGCCGGAGAGCCAAGCATGCTGATGTTTTTTAAATAGTCAACTCACCTTTTGAAAGGCGTTGAATTGATCTTCAAACGCCTTGAAACTGGTAAACTTCTTTGTTCCAATATATCTATTAAATTTCTCTGTAATATCACTCCTCTCCACAGGTGCATCCATCCTCAATCAGCAACTGAAGCTGTAGCTGGCTCGCGTTTGAACATGACGGTGATCTAGCGCGAAGTGAGGTCGCAGAACTGAACTGGACCGGATATACCGTCAGGCTATTTGCTTCTCTCTGATTGGTCACATAATACGGTGAAAATAGTGACGTATCTATTTTCGCCGTACGGTGAAAATAGTGCAAATTTTATTATGACCGTATGGTGAAATTAGTCACTCCGTTTTATATATAGTGTCCTAATAAATCTGTATTGTAAACATTACGTTTCAATATTTTTATGAAGGAAATGTAACATGTTGTCCATCCACATGCATGACATACATATTTAACCTTAAATACGCAAGTTGTTGACTGCCATATTCTCTTCCAGCTTGTATGTATACATGCCATATAAGACTGAATCAGCCATTCTTTGGAATTAGGTCCGGGTGTTTAAAAGTTAAAGTATGAGATGTATTATTAGAAACTTTTGCAGAGGAACTAGTAACTATCGCAGGTTGCAATAACATTCGTTAAATTTAGTGTAGAGCTTTCTTGAAACAAGCACTGACATTGGTATCAGTAATAAAAACCCAACACTGTTCTAGTTTGGCTCTAAACAGTTTGGACTATGTGTGGGTTCCATTTCCTCACAGGGCAGCGGAAGAGATAGGGCGAAGGGAGGTGTGGGAGATCTTATCATCGCTCACCGCAAATGGCACAATTTATGTTACTATGTAAACAATGAAGCAGCTCGCTTCAGTAGCATGGCTGTCGCATATTTGTCTCTTTAATGTGCCAGCATTATCACCTTTATTTAGAGCTGTTTTCAATTCCGAACTGCTTTTCTTTTATTCAGTGTAGACAGTTTTGTCAGTAATGTACTCATCAAGACATTTTGAGGACATGACATCTTTTTGCCCATTCACTCAGATTCGCTGCCATACCCAAGCAATTGAATGTCACGCAAATTAAATTCATATACTTTTGTGGCCCTTAATGCATTCTTTGCGCTTTAAAGTGCTTTCTATTGTAGCTTAGTCTATGCCTAACACCCCAACAATGTAATTACTGTAAAACAAGTTACATTTGCCAGATTTTCATATATTAAAGACCAAAAGAAAAAGGAATCTAATTCTGAACAAACGTACCACATGCGTTTGGGCCGGAAAAAAAAACAACCTAACCTTGCTTTCACTTTTTAACTCATCCTTGCGCCTCTCGTGGTCGATATTGAAACTAGCTAATAAAGCGCAGCGTGGATCTGTAAGCATTAATCTAAGTTCTTTATCTTTCTTTAATTCCGTACTTTTCCTGGTTTTCACCCTCATAATCAAAACCTAAATGTATTATTTGTTAATTGAAAGCATTTTGCATGTCAATGTAGACTTTCACATGTGAGTTCAAGGAGATTACTTCAACATATCATTTCCCATAGTGCAGACATGGGTATGTGCTGAGTGCTGTGAACGCTTACGTCACTACTCCAGGGAACCCAACCCATTGTTATTGTTGGGATCTGCCTTACTACATGTCCATTTTCTTGATCATTTGGAAAAGTATCCATATGCTACTGGACATTACTTGCAGACCCCGATAAGCAATGAAGATGTACTTTGTGTTCAGCAGGTAGGGTTCTATTCATCACTTCCAGACATACATGTAAAGATAGTGCGGAATGTCCCTCTGAATCTTCACCTCTGGCATGGATCACCACTGGTAATCTTTGCTTGATTGCCGGGGGATGACAGAGCTCCAGTTGTTCCTGGTGATGCTTGATACATGATTTTGTAGAATTCTGATAACTAGATAGGTCAATGCCAATTTCACCAAGCCCTACAACTTTTCATTCTTCTAGCAGAGCCTCTAGTTGTCTCATCACCGCCATTACCTGCTTCATACTTTTGCTTCTTACGAATCTGAGATGAATGCCTAATATGAAGAAATGTGGGGATTATTCTGCCGTGGCCTCCAGAGCCTTGCAGCGGTTCTCAAAAAACCTGGTTGGACACTGTCTTGTCAATAAGGAAATCCTTTGTGCTACTTGGTTCCTTAATGAGAACAGGTGCCAAGCGTGGTAGTCTAAATCTTGATAGGATTTCACATAAATGTACATGGCAGTGTGAGTAATGAAGCTCTAGGTCATTTTTTGTCAGCACATACATTGGAATTTGGATGGGATTCCTCTTGATCCATAGCAATTGTGTGACGCTTTTCTTCAAAACATCAGAGATCCTGAGCCCCTGTTCCCTGTAGAATGGAGAAAATGGCGAATCTAGGACTTTTCATCAAAATCAACATTGTCGGAGGCCACCTTTGCCAAAATCTGGTTGAAAAGTAATCTCATCATTACACACCTTTGTCGACAGTTATCTTCATCGCAATGTAACATCAGCCAAATCAACTAGGTCGAAAATCAGAATGGTCGAAGTGCTGTTGGGTCAGAAAGTAACTTTGCTGTGAGGCCATTTCCCTAGAAATCGGAGTGAAGCAGGTGCCAGGTGAATGCTGAAGGTGGCCATATTATGATCATGTGACTGAACGCAACATGAGAGAATGAAAATACGAAATGCAAAATGGAAACCGGACCAGAATGCGATGCAACAATATTTATTTCTCATACATCTCATTTTTTCAAATTTTCACAGATACATGCACCACTAGAAACATACATAGAGATATACATGCATAAAAAGAAAGCAAATATCATGTAGGCTAATACGTTTATCATATATATATATTATATTCATGGTTAGACCCTGAAGATAATCTATCAAATCTCTGTGTACATAGTCCTGGACAATTGTGAGGATTTTCTCATTTGCTTTTCTCACTTTGCTTTGTGGTTGAAGAAGTGATTCATGTGCAAGCAATAGCTGGCAAATCATTTCTGTATTTGTTTATTCACCTTTCAGACATTTAATGAATTCAAACAGGTTAGGATGGCTTTTGCCAACAAGAGTACAGAATCTATTGTGCCACCCTTCCAAGTGGTTTGTGGTCCGTGGCTCACTGGTAAGAACTCTGGTGTACACTGACCAGTGGTCAGGGTGAAACATGGCATCTTTCCACACTAAATGGATGCCAGCATCTAGTCTGTCTGCTTCGAACTGTCCAACATGTAAAACATTCTATCAGGGATGTGATCCAACAGAACTCTGTATTTGTCCCGGATGTCAGTTGGTGGAACAAAAGCCATGGCTGTAAACATTCAGAACATTAGAGAATATTCTGCAGATTCTCTATATAATTTTACCTAACCTAGTCGCTGAATTGCCCTCTAGTGAGCCTGGGCAAGATGGAAAAAGCAATTTTCAACTCTCATATATCTTGTGAACACTTCTTGTACCGCTGCAATGAATGAAGCCTCCAGGTCACATCTGAAAGTGGTAATATTACAGGTTATTGACACAATCACAGATAAACTGTCCAAAATATTTTGTAACATGAGTTTGTAAGTCTGTTTCTGTTTATTTCCCAGCAGAACATAGACACGAGGCATCACTTGCCCCATAACAAGCCCATGTACTACGGACATCTGGGAGAATAGAGCACGGAGGACACTAAATGTCCCATCTCCATACCATGTGTTGGACAATGCCAAATACATGTACCTCAAGTTTTGAGGTGTAGAAAAGATAATCATTGTGTCATGTTGATAGCACACCCGATCCTCCCCTGCACATGTTTCACACCAGGCACCTGACAAGACAATATCACTTCTTGTTTTGGGAAGATTAGGAATATTTTTGCATCGTTCTCTGCATATCATCCTTTTTATTGTGGTCTCCTTTGGCAAAGTACCCTGACAAGCTGCCAGCAAATTTTCAGACAATTCCTGCCTAATGAATAAAAATCTAATCCACACTCTCCGAGACCAACCACATTAGGACACTCCAGCAATTCCTCTATCATCAGTAGATCGCACCGCATGGTGTCCCTGTCCACAAATCTGGGGTGTAAGCCAGTGGTGAAATACACCCGACCGTCTGTTCTCAGCCTTTGCAACCCTCCCACAGCCCTCCACTGGTTGCCAAAGCACTGGTTGGACACTACATTTTCCACAATGTGGTCCTCAGGGCTACTTGCCAGCTCCTCAAGCGCAGACTGAAGATCAAGGCAATAAGAACGGTCAAGCAACTCACCAAGATGGTAATGAGCATCCACAACTGTCAAAGCTTTGTGTGCCTGGCAAACATGCAGAAATCTACCTCTCCCCCCTGTTATGCTGAGATTGGGTGCCATTTTCTCCACTGTCCTCATCTCCTTTTGCTCTTCCGTTAACAGATGCAGAAAGGCTGCCAAAACCCTCCAGTGCAGGATTGCTGCAACACAGTTGGGTGGGGCGACACTGAGGTCTCTTGGGCAAAAGGTTCCGCTTCTTTTAGCAATCGCCTTGGACAGCAGTTGTTCCTCCTCTGTGGCTTTAGCTCCAGGGTGGTAAATTTCCTTGGCCTGTTTAAGGAGAGCGTAAACATCCTTTTGCCCCAATATGGTGGACAGGGTGGCAAGGAACTCGCAAATTAGCATGGCCCAGGAGTCCATATGTCCATCCCCGAAAATTGGTCTGCTCTCTCTGTCATGCTGCTTAAAATGCTCCCCCATTCCAGCAGTAGTTGCCCCCTGGAAGCCACAAGACCAACAGGCACCCTGTGGGGAAATGTACCATGGAAGATGGGATCTTAAAACATGGCGCTTGACACGAGTAAATCTTTACTGACACACTGGACAGGGAAAGACTCTCCTCTTGCTTTTGGTACACACCACACATACCAGAATTTTGTTTTCTTGTTCCACCACAGATCTCTTCACTTTGCTCTTAGTTGGTTGAAACAAGTTGTCTACAATCACTTCAGTGCCCAGTTCTGGTCCTGTGGATGGTACTATCACGGTAAAATCTTCGAACTGGGTTCCCACTGATGGTGACTTGTCAACAGTTGTGTCATTCTGTTGATCAGGTACGAGTTTGTCGATGACCATCCATTGATCCCTCCCTGTCTCTTCTTCTGAGTTTCTCTCAGCTCATCCAGCACTATCCAATCCTCAGGATTTACCTCAGTATCAGAGCTCATCTGCAAATACCATAATAATAATAAATTTACAGACTAAGTACATTATGCTTACTGGAAACTCACCAGGGATAACAAAAAGCTGCAGATGGTTCTGAACTGATGGACCCTTTATTTTTCCTTGTTTGTTGAAAACTATTTACATGTAGTCCTGCAGATGGGCAGGTGGGACCACTGTGCATCCAGTATGAGTTCTGACTGGACATCTCCCGGGGGTTCTGTTGTTAAGGAGGAAGCCAGTTGGTCATTGGTTGCCAGAGACATTGAGATTTAGTTGATAGTTTCCCCTATTGTTGCTTCTTGAATTTCAGCAGTTTGCATTGGTGTGCTGGTGACTAAATCAGGATGAGACAAGCTGTCATCCAATTGCTCATGGCTCATTTCTTGGAAAAGATCCCTGAAGACATCCTCCAGAAAATCTTCATCATTTTCTTCCATGTCATATGGAATTGTTCCATCTAATTCAAGCAATTCATGCCGCATATGCCTCAGCCAGAGAGGGATAAATCTATCATTGCAGGGTTTCAACCTGTCATGATGACACACCCACTCCTTTCTCTTACCTTTGATTTTGTAAAGGACAGGAGACAATATAGCAGTAACCAAAAAAGCTCAACTTCTTAGACTGGCCTGGTTTCCTGGCAGATTCTAATTTGTAAACAAGATCACCCATTTCATAGGTCTTGTTACACAGCTTTAGGTCGTAAGTCTTCTTCTGATGGGTCTGTACAACTTTGAGATGTTCGCTAGCATTGTGATGAACTTTCTGCAAGATCTCTACAAGCTCTTTTACATAGCCTGGAGGATCATGGTCACCCACTTGGTTGTACAACCTGAAAGTAAGGTCTCGAGGACTGAGGACTTCTCTACCTGATATCATTAGATTAGCTGTGTACCCACTACTACGGTTTGGCATAGACCGTACCGCAGCCGCCAGCTGTGGAAGATATTTGTCCCAGTCCTTGGCTGCTCCTTTCACACAACATCTGACCATTTGCAGGAGCAGACTGTTGCATCTTTCATCTTGTCCGTTTGCACAGGGACAATATGGAGTAGTTCTAGTTTTGGTAATCTCTAGGAGATCACATACGGCCCGGATTAACTTGCCATCCACATTCTTCCCCTGGTCAGAATGGATGTAAAGAGGACAGCCAAAGCAAGCCACAAACTCATTCGCTACTTTCTCCACAATCACTTCTGCATTTTGATAAGGGAGTGCATAGCACTCAAACCACTTGGTAAACTGGTCAACAATCATTAGGATGTATACATTACCTGATGCACTTGGGGTGAAAGGATCTAGGATGTCTATATTTATCATTTCCATGGGAGCTTCAGCATGATTCTTCCCAAGGCCAGCTCTTGGCCAAACTCTTGGTTTCTTGTGTACACCGCATGTGGCACAGGATCCTACATAGTTCTTAGAGTCTGTAGCCATGTTGTATCAGAAAAGGCTATTTTTTGTAATTTCTGTGAACTTGGTCTGTCCAAGATGACCATCGAGCAGGACATCATGGCACAACCTCAACACTTCATCTCTTAGAAATATAGGTACTACAAAACACTTCCTGGGTACCACATCCTCCCATCTATAATACAAAACCCCACTCTCCCGCAGCAGTTGAGACTTGCACAACCAAAGATATTTTGTAGCTGGACTTTGTAATTGTAGCACATTAGCAGTTAGTTCTTCTGATGATTCCAACCAATCCAGTAATGGTCCTAAATCAGGATGTTCTTCTGATGATCATGGAGCTCTTGTGAAGAATAACCACCAAACCAGTCTGAATCAGAGTTACCCAACTCTTGATCTTCATCCTCAGAACTATCCTCCTGTACCAACCGACTTGGTGTGATAGTTCTCACAGCTATTGATACTACATAATCTACATCTTCCTCAAACCTGCTCCATTGTTTATTTGCCCTAGTGCAATAACTACAGCTCCCACAGGGAAGCTGGTCAAGATCCACTCCAGCCCTATAACAATCAAAGAACTCCACTTCATCAGGAATCCTGGACAGCGAATCCGCATTCTGATGGAGTCTGTCCTTTCTATGGATTATATGCATGTCATACTGACTAATTTTTCCAGCCAGTGTGCTAACTGTCCCTCAATATGATGGAAACGCATGAGCCAAGCTAAGCTAGAGTAGTGAGTCCTAACCCAAAATTTCCGGCCCAACAGATAATGCCTTAACTGACGGGTAAATCTAATAATTGCCAGCCACTCCTTTCGAGTTGTGCAATATCTCCTTTAGGCTGGGATTAAAGAGTAACTCCCCCAGGAGATAACTCTATATTCTCCATCCTGCAACTGCAACAGCTCGACACCAATGGCCATGCCTGAAGAGTCGCAGTCAAGAATAATTGTGCCCTCATTTTGTGGGTAACCCAACAAAAGAACACTGACCAGCCTCTCTTTTAATTTTATGAATGCCTCTCTATGTTGTTGTTCCCAAACAAACTTGTTCTTGGGAGCTGTCAGACTGTACAGTGGAGAAGCTATTTCTGCAAATTTATGGATGTGTACTCGGTGATAATTAACCAGGCAAAGAAAGGACTCAACATCCTTGGTACATCTAGGTTCTGGCCAGTTTACCACCGTCTCCACCTTTTCAGGATCAACCCAGACTCCATCCTTAGACACTAATTTGCCCAGAAACTTTAGTTTTGTCTGAAAGAAAACACACTTCTTGGGCTTCAATTTGATCGGATGTTCTCGGAACCTTTCTAGGACAAGCCTGAGGTTGTTAAGGTGGTCTCTGAATGATTTTCATAGTATCAGAACATCATCCAAAAATGCTAGTACTACCGACCAAGTAAGCCCCCTGAGCACAAAATTCATGGCTCTCATGAAGATGGCTGGTGCGTTACATAAGCCAAAAGCCATACGGCAATGTTCAAATAAACCATACTTGTTACAAAGGCGGTTTTATGATGATCATCGGGCTCTACAGGAATTTGCCAGTATGAACTGGCCATATTGCAGCTGCTGTAGAAAACATTGCCACCCAGGGTATCTAGACACTCTTCAATAAGGGGCAGGGGGTAAGCACCCTTGACTGTGAGTTTGTTTAAGTCCCGGTAGTCAATACACCAGCTTACCCCACCATCTTTCTTTCTGACCAGTACAGGAGCTGTTGCCCACTCCGAGTTTGACGGTTGTATCACCTTAGCATCCAGCATCTGCTTGAGGTGCTTTTCTTCCTCCTCTTCAAATCCAAGGGTAACTCTTTTTAATCGTTGCTTCACAGGCTGGGCACCCTTGGTGTCGATCTTGTGGGTGACATCTGTGAAATGACCTAAGTCCAAATCGTGTTGGGAAAACACATCACTGTACTCCTTCATCAATTGGGCCAATTAATCCACTTGATCCTCCAGTGAATTATTATTGGAGCATTCCAACAATGACTTTAGATACTCAGGGACAGTATCTGAATCTCCTTCATTTGTACCCTGTGTTATGTTTATACACCTAACCTCGGCCTCTCCGACCGAGTTATTCTCTTCAGAGATTTTGGTGCATTTAACCGTGGCCCCTCCAACATTTTTTCCTAAGTTTTGAGTGGCTGAGTCTACCTGTAATACTGGTTGTTCATCAGTCCCATCACAGCTTATCATCATGAGTGACAAACCACTGCCAGGAGTCTGATTCAAAGACTCACCAAATTGAGCATCACTCAACAATATATCTTGCCACTCCTTGGCACTACCAATCAGTTTCCCAGGTTTCAAGGTAATAATTGTCACCTAAGTTGACAAGAGGTAAAAATACCTGGTCTACACCTGAGACCAAGACACTGGGGCATGCTAAATCTCTCCTAAGTAGAACAGGTGAAATAATGTATCCATTTGAGACTACAGTGTTCAGGGAAACCTTTACCTGTTTGCAGGATTCAGGAGGTATTACCACTCTCTGACACAAAGTTACCCTACACACTACAAATTCCTCATCATTGTGATGGAAGATTTCTGCTGGTACAATCTCGTCTTTCACAGTGACCGTGCTACTCTTTAAATCTAGAGTGCATTCATTGGCAACTAAAAAGTCTAGTCCTAAAATTACTTTGTCGGTAATAGGAGCCACATAGACATCCCATGGGAATACTGACTTGCCGATAGACAACCTCACCCCTTTTACAATGAAAGCATACATGCTCCCTTCTTTGGCTGCCCCTTTCAGGAGAACCTCCTATGCACTCTCAAAGCTAAGCCCTATTTCACTTGCAAAATCAGTGCTTAAAACAGTGACCTGTGCAGCAGTGTCCACAACGGCAAAGCTGTCAAACAAATTGATCTTCACTGGTATCACCATATTGTAGCCAAGATCTTTCCTGAAAGCTTCCTCCCTCAAGGCTTTACTGGTCATGTCATGACTCAACTTGCTATCTATACCTGCAGCAGATCCCTTATATACATTGGTACAAATACTGCCACCTACACTATGTACAATTGATTGGCCACCACTAAGGACAGTTTGGGTTGTCAAATGGCCATCTCCAACAACCTTACTCTTTTGGTTGTGCCTTGTTAGATTGCGCTTTGTTGGGCGATTCCACATCATTGGCACATCATTGGCGTATCTCTGTGGGCTTGCAGTGGTTGTCAGGAGTAAATAGTAGGTGAGCAATAAACAGTTCTTCTAGAATAGCTTAGGTGAGCACTTGACTTGGCGAGCGCCGTAGACCTCTAAAACAGCAATCTGGGCCACTATGGGCCATAATCTCTCAGAAAAATACATGCCTCACTAGCAATGGTATTACCCAAATTTTGCATTGTATTAATATGAATTGTGCTAATTTCTTGCCACTGATATAGATTTTTGACTATAAGACTATGAATAAAGCAAGCCAAGTTGAAAAACTTAAAATGCCTGGCAGTCTTCCTGTGTTTTTTGTTTTAATATATACTCATCTGCATTCATTAGAGAAAGATTTTGCACTGCTTGTATTGTAGACTGGACTGCATATGCACACAAGTAGTATCACTGTGCAAACTGTATAGCTGCATGGTGGACCTGGTAGTAATATGTATTGAATATGTGGCTGTGGCAGTGGGCTATGACTTGCTTGCTTGCAATGCTTGCTTCTCTTGTTTATCCTTTTCACCTGTACATAACCGCCACAAACTGAACAAGTGACAACCCACTGAAATCACATACACCATCAGTAACTTGATAATTCAATTAACATGCTTTTTCTACAGACTGAGCTACAATTAAATTACATAAAAAAACACGTTTGTGTCAAATCAGTTTTTATAATTTAATTTCAATCACAAAGTTGTATTTTGTTTTCCTTTTTTCAAGTGGATCAAAACAGAAAATGCAAATAACATCAGCCAGAAAGTTACTTTTCTGAAGTTGATCACACCTGTTGAGTTGCAGAAAAATTATTCCAAGCCATGAAAAGAAAAAAATACAAATGACTAATTATACTACCCTTGGCCTTGCGTTGTGAGAGCCTTTCCACTGATATATAATGCGGTTTGTGAAGAGTATGATCTGACTTTCATTTATTAGGCCTACCATAATCATTTATTAGCACAAAGTCGGACATTCATTCACGGCCAGTCAAACATACCTGCACAAAAAACACCATGCCGTCGACAAGTTTTGTCTTATAGTCAAACTTATCGAAGGATGGCCACTTTAAATAGGTTGTCAGTTTGACAGAATTTCCCTTTACAGTACACTGTCCGACAACTGAGGCTCAGCAGGGCTCGACAATTTTTTAAAAAATCACTTCTCACTAGGACAAGTGGATTACAAAATCCACTTGTCCTAATATAACTTCTATAAACATTTTTTTCCATCAATGCTAAGGCCAGACAACGTCTATTTGCCACTTATGGTCACCTGCAAATTTGAAAAAAAAAAAAATGAAAATGAAAAAGAAAAAAAAGCCAAATTTTATTACGATTCTGGCTACAACTGTTATAACAGTGAAACTGGCAAAATATTAAAAATACAAATTGAAAAGTAAGATATTTGCATGGGATGACTAACGAGGAAAATTACAGTGTAATTTCTGGGACAATAGGACTCTTCTTTTTTTTTTTAGGAGTCCGTATCCCGGCTAAACTTAAATAAAGATTAAAATAGTTGCATTGGTTTCAGGATCCTCCTTTTCGCTGCCTCTGATGCCGTGATGGAATGCATATCGTTTGCGTACCTACCATGAATGCTATCGGTACATCGTAGTAAATTTGGGTATACAGTATTGGCAAGTTCCTCGCAATAAACGGTGTTGTAAATTTAAATTCAAACGAAAATTTTAATATTTCAAATTAGAAATCTAGTGTGCGCACCATCACGATCTTTCCTGCAACTGTACACAAACAGCTGCTTTGGCCATGTGGTCTGACGCACAACGTATCACCCGATTGGTCAAATGAGTCACATTCAAAAGTAAGCCAATCACGGCTTGTGTTACAGTGTTTTTATCATGGCTTCTGCCCAGTAAACGTGTGAATCTGCCGTAATTTACGGAGGGAACACACAAACGGGAAGCGTTGTTTATATTGCAGCATGCAAAAATAAAGATTTCAGTGTTTATTGCAACAATTATTTGGAGTTACAGGCAAATACGCAAAGGTAGGGGATAGAGGGAACTGCCGAATGTCTCCAAAATCTGTCCGTGAGACTGGGTTGGTTCACGGCAGATCCACTCCACCATGTCCACGCTGTCACTTGCGTGTGACTGGCAGTTGTGTGTTGTTTTTCACTTTTGCACGGGAAGTCATTTCACGGCACCTATACATGATCTTTATTTTTTCCAACATTGTTAGAACCCACCGATAAATGGCATTTGATGTAATTTTGCAGATGAATTCGCCATGCAAATTTTCATATTTGTTGATGCTTCGACATCGTTTGGGCATATCACAATGACGGTGAGTAGAGTTGTGTGACCCCGCTCAGTAAGCCAGTAGGCCTAACTAGTAACTGCCGGTACCTTTGATATCTTAATCGTATGTACCCTACATGGACAGTGAAAATATCTGCTTGTGTTGACAGAAATGAAGTTCTGATGAATACAACTGCTGACCACGTTTAAACCTGGAATGCTTACAAATTGGCGATTAGTATCACCTATTGGCCCACGCACGTGCTGCGAAAGCACAACGGGTGGCTCTGTTGCCGTTTCATTGTACAATAAACACGCAAGAACAATTACATAATGCCAATATGTCTGTGACTTCGATCAATTATGTCGAGAAAGCTCGACGCAATGCAAAAACTTTGCGTTTTTTGGGGGAAAGGGATTGATATGGAGGTGCGCATTCTGCAGTATGTAAGGTGTGCATTAAAAAGCTCTCCTAAAATCAATTTAGGCGCGCTATGGTGCGCAAGCGCAATCGCACGCCTTAAAAGGAAAGCACTGGGCTTGGTGATCGTGAACGACTAGGGCACTCTCTAGCAAAATGTGATTGACTGCCACACCTGAAACACGCACCTCTTTCCCTGGGTGGTGTCCCATTTGTCCCTCTTTGTGGTGTTGGGGGGGGGGGGGGGGGTTATGTGTAGTCTAGTCTTGGAAGCCTCTTTAGGTTTGTTTTGGTCCAGGAACTCTTTGAACTTGGTTGCCATGCTTTTAAAGACTTCCTCCATGCCGGTCTTAACAGCCATTGATACTGGTTTCTGAATCCAGTTTACCACTCTTTCTTCCCATGACTTACCCTTGTCCCCTTTCCCAGGAAATCCTGTTGCCAGCACTAAGTACTCATCTACATCATCCTTAAAATATACCGCTTTCAGTGCCTTCCTTGGTCCCATCATGATGTCGTAGTTTTGTTCATGAATTTTCATGAGATGGAGTGCTGTTTCAAGGTCTGGTGGCTCTTTGTTGAGTACTTGTAGTGCAGCTCTTTGGTGGGTGCAACCACGCAGAAATGCTTCCATGGCCATGGTTTTGACGGTCTCTGCTACATCTCCGAGGACTCCTGGGAAACTGTCAGCTGCCAATTTTTGCGCCCTTTCTGCAAATTCTTCCAAGGTCTCCCCTGCCTTTTGCTTCAAAGATGAAAGCTGACGTGTGAGGCTGGCAGGATGATCTCTGCGGCCAAAACATGCATTCATTTTTCGGGTTAGGTGGTCAAAATCTACCCTAATTGCCTGCTCTAAACTACCAAAGAAGTCTAAAGCCTTACCTCTTAGACAGTCAGTAAGTCTATCCAACCTATCGACTTGATCCCATCCATAGTGATTGGCCATGTGCTCAAACTGAGGAAAATAAGCCCTCCAGTCCTGCTTACCATCATACGCCGCCAATTTTATGGGTGCTGGTCCTGCTACTGGCCGTCTTTCTTGCAGATGACCTCATCGCTGCCACTGACCTCTTCTTGATGGTCCCCCACGCTGATCTCGACCCCTGCCTCTGTCATCATCACCCTCATCATCATCGGGAGCAGTATCCTCTGAATAGTCCTCATGTCGGAAATTTAGTGAAAAGGGACGAACACCAGGCACCACTGATGATGCCACAGACAAATGAGCACGAGCAGGTTGTGCGTTTCTTGACATTGCCGAAGCAACCATCTGTGGTGGAGCTTGTGGCACAATGTGTATTGGAGGTTCAGGTGCAGACACTTGCATTGACGGTGGAGGGGTTTGTGCAGCCATCTGCAATGCAGGTGGGAATACAGGTACCTGTTGATGTGGAAGAGGTTGGAAACCTGAAGGGGGCATATTCAAACCTTGCCAAGGCTGAGGAGCAAACCCTAAGGCGAAGCTGAGACCACCAGCATACATAAGGTAACGATGCGCCACTAAAGGCGGACCATTTCTTACCAGTATTGATCCATAATTTTGTGACACACCAGAAGTAAACATATATGCTGGCAAACTGCTTGAGGTCAAGGTCATCATTGGTCCAGAAACATGGCTAGCAACAGGCCCTTGTATCTGTGATGGTACACTGCTCACTGATGCTGTCCTTGTCAAGTTTGGTGGTGGTTTGACGTCTGACAACCCAGTTACTCCTGCATCACGTGAATAAATACCTTGTGGAGCCATATCACCTATAGACTAAGTAGCATGTTTCTGGTGTATTCATACCCTGAATCCAGACTCATTCTCGTGGTACCCACTGACACACTTGCTGTCTGCGTTGTTTGAGTTGTAGATGCCATAGGAAAGAATCTGGATGTGCGGTCCACCAAAACACTTGTAGGGGCAGAGGATTGAACAATCTGTGCTGCTGTTGAGACTGTCACAGATGAACTTTTTGCTGAGACAGGTGAAGCGTTGGATGTTTGTGGTGAACGCAGGTTTTCCACTCCGACTTTGTGTTTTGGCAAATTCATCCATCTTGTTGTTGAATTGCTCAAACATACCTTTCATACTCAGCTGCATTTGTTGCATCATGTGGAGAATTGCTTGAGGTTCCTGCTGTTGTTCCTGCTCAGCTCTTGGCTCCTCTCCTACCACAAAACAAATAAGTTCCCGTTCCAAAATATTGTCCCAGGCTTCTTGAAACAAGATAATCGCTCGAAGAAGCTCATCATAAATCAAGACTTTTCCTTGACTTTCCAATGCTTCACGCAAATCCAGAATTGCTTTCACTCTTGCGCTACCAATTCCTGGTAATGTGCCTAATGCATGAGCATCGGCAGTAACAATATTGATAGGACCATATTTAAGGATTGTCAATCCATAATATCATTAGGTCCTATTTTACTTCAGACAAAATTCAAAAATGGCAGCCTGTAGCAAAAATGGTGGGAAATTGATTCCCCAAAGAGCTAAACTACAGGGCAAGTATTTACAACTACACTAGGCCAATTTGACCCAGAAATCAAATTAAGCAAGAAATACAATCATTATAGTAAGGCAAAAATACAAGCAAATATGCAATAAGGATACACAATATCAATATCCAATATATACAACATCAATAACACAAGGCAGATAGCAATGTGTATGCAGAAGAAAAAATAAATGTGTGCAGGTATGCAAATATGTAAACCAGGGAGTAACTTTCAACACAGGGCTGACACAGTGTTCGTGTTGTACTACTTTATTGTACAGTCCCTAATCTATGCCTATACTTGCAAAAAAAAAAAAAAGACAAGTAGCTTTGAATTCCAAAAGAAAAGAAAGAAAAAAAAACAACAAAAAACAAACACCAAAACCTGAACCAGAATGCACAAACTATGAAATAAATCCACAAATTGTGAAAAGCCAAACAATTTCCCTTCAAATTGAAATGCAATAAGGGGGGAAAAAAAAAGCAAGTTCAATTTGGCCAAAAATTTGAATCACCAAAACAAAAGAAAAAAAATGGTTGCCTTGATTTTCAAGTTTCTGCTAATTTCAAATCACCCACGTCAGGTCAGACTAAGGTCCGTACTAGACGTGCCTATTACAATCCAAGAGATACTTTCTGTAAGTGTGTCCTAAGAGACTCAGGTCCGTACCAGACAACTCTTCTAATACATGTATGCTATGCACATTAATAAGACTGAGGTCCTAGCTATGTACATGCACACACACTAAGTGACAAACAACTTTCCAGGCTAAAAACTGTACCATCAATCACGTCCACGTTGTTGACCGGTTTTCTGGTACCAATTGTTGTGCTGCCTGAAATTTTCATATAATGTGTCACAGTATCTCTTATATATAGACAGTTACCTTATCTGGCGGTACCGTTGCCTGCAGCGATCGGCGACGAAGTAGTGTGAATAAGAAGAGTGCGTTGCCGAGAATGGAGTGCAGGGAGAAAAGGGTCAATAGGTCTGTTGTCACCGCTGGCAAGTCTTCAAGAGAGCGTGTCCTCGCTTCATCGCATCGACGCTGTCACAGGGGTGTTGTCACAGGAATATTAATGCAGTGTGCACCACACTGGAACAGCTTCAGGAATAGTCTGTGTGAGAATCAGAGTGCTAGTCATGATAGCCTTTGTTGCAGTCTCAGTGGGAATCAGAGTGCTAATGGTGATAGCCTCTGGTTCAAATTTTGGTGGTTTTAATGGATGGTGTGCAAGAGTTGATACAGGTTCCTCATAAGGAAGAGTGAGATTTTGAAAAATTTGTATTGGCTCACTGTCTTCAGCTTCTTCCTCAGCAAATAAATCTTTGAAAATATCGGCCAGAAAAGATTCTTCTTGCTCTTCCTCATCATAGGCAATAGTTGTCTTCAGTTCAAGGAAGGCATACCTCATACTGCACATCCACATGGGTCTGTGCCGGTCTTTGCATGGTTTTAACCGGTCATGATGGGCAACATGTTCCTCTGCGTCTCCTTCGATCTTGCAAAGAACTGGTGACAACACCTTTAAATACTAGTCAAGTAAGGGCCAGTCTCCAGATCTTGTTGAGTTTCCTTGATTGACCCAGTTTACTAGCTCTGTCCAGGCAATAGACAAGATCCCCCACTTTGTAAGACTTCTGACAGAGCTTGATGTCACACTGTATGTTTTCTTCTGATGTTCCTGTGCCACTTGAAGATGTTTTCTTGGGACATCGATTAATGAATTCTGTCAAGTATGTCCAAAAGCTGTTTCACATTTAAAAAACTGGTCAATCTCTCTTATGATGTTCATCTACCAGTGCAAATAAGATGTTTTTGGGGCTGAAAACTTCCCTTCCCAGTGTCAATAGGTTTGCTGAGAATCCAGTATTTCTGATGGGCATTGCACATATTGCTGCTGTCAGCTGATGAAAATGCCTATCCCAGTTTCTCCTCGTGGTCTATAAGGGATTGTCCTTGTCTTGGTGACCTTCACTAATTCACAGACAGAATGAACTAAATTTCTGTCCTCGCTTTTTCCTTGGTCACTATCAATTTCCAAGGGACATCCAAATCTTGAGATAAACCCAGCAACAATTTTTCCTACAATTGAATCACCTTTCTGGTCAGGGAGGGGGTGGCTCTCAATCCACTTAGGAAACTGATCAATGAGCACAAGAATATACATATTTCCACTGAAATTAGGTGTAAAAGGCCTGAGTATATCAATATGCGCCCATTCCATTGGTGCTCCACTCCAACATGATATATTTATATATATACCCAATCCTACATTTGGCCAATGTTTTGGGTTTTTTGTTAAAACTGTGTATGGAGCAAGAATCAACATGTATCTGACTATCAAGATGCATGTTATGCTGGAAAAAGCTACGCTTTAGGATTTTTAGAGTCTTCTTTTGTCCAAGATGTCCAGCAAGCTGAACATAATGGCAATACATGTATGTCAGGACCTCATCTCTCAGTGATTTTGGTACCAAAAGACATTTCCTGTGTGTATGTACTACATCTTCCCACCTATAGTACAAAACCCCATTATCCAAAACCAGTTGTGATTTACAGAACCAAAGATGTTTCACTGTGGGCCCATAAAGCACTCTAGCAACACTTGATTAAATGTATTGTACATGTAGACCTTAATTTCATGTTATTTTGTCTGTGTTTTTGCCCAGGTATGACAGAGTGCATCTTGGCTGCTGCAATAGCCAGGGCAGGTTACTCAGTACTTCATTTGGACAGGTAAGTCATGGATGATAATGCAAGAAAGGTTAACCTGTTGAATGCCAGTTTCAACAGTGGTCACACTTACCTGAATTTTTATCATGATGATTCCAGCTTTATATTCCTCATGCAGAGGTCCCTCATTCAAGCACTAGGGCTCCTAGTATAAATTTTAGAGAAAGTTAATGGTCTGGTTAGACTGCTTGCCTTGGCATATACTGGATGCAGTGGACAGGAGAATGTCACTGAAAACTTGACTCATTCCATGCATTTGAACCTCAAGGCTTTGTATTAGATTTCAGGAACTTCAGTTAATTTATTTTGATTTGTCAAGAATGTGTGTAATGGATGTTCTCCAAACTTAATGGGGATATACCGTTACACATATGGCTATGTTCAGCTGATGACAAGTTGTTCTCACAATCTTCTTGTTCTCAAGGCACATAATAAAATGTTTTAGGTGCCCAGAGCTCACCAAGCAAATCTGTTCATTTTGATCATGCATCTGGGACTGAGTTGAAATGCGTGTAAATGTAATGTACAAATTTTATGTCAACCAGTTCAGGCAGGAAGCAGAAATATGCAATTTACAAATTAGAAAGATATGGGATAAAAAAATATGTATAGGGGGCCACATGAGTTTTTCATGTATAAGTTAAACAAAAACTTAGATATCACTTCTTTTTTCAATGATTTGGCTTGTAGTCAAAGTAATAAAATATTTCTACAAATCTGAAGCAGTATATGCATTAGATTTACATGAATTTGCTTATTTTGCATAGACTTCTCCTTCATTAAACAAACAGCAAATTCATGCATCACAACCCTGAAAAACTGCTAATTCATGAAAAAAAAGGGGGGGGCATAAATTTATATATTTTAACTACCATAAACTCATAGGCAATATGTGTTAACGTTTTTTTTCAGGATGCATGGCTGCCCTATAGGTGTACATAAACATACATCACATGTAAATTTCTTCAAACACCTTGCTTTAATCACTCCCTTTATTGAACTGATCCATTCATAATTCATAGACATCTCCTTCATTTAATATATTCCCCCCCCCCCCCCCGAGAAACAGTACAGCTAATTCATAAATTACAACCTGTGTTTTTTTTACATCACCTTTTTTTCCACAGATAACCAGGCATAAACATAATGGCTACCGTCTTACAACTCCTTGGCCACACAGAGAAAAAAAAGTAGCATGTACATGTGATCATTGTAAAGGGAAGAAGTGAATAATAGTGATCAATTCTTGGAATATAATTTGTTTTTTATAGGGACTATGTGCTTACCCAAAATTGATAATGAAGTCCGGTTCTACCCATTTTGCATGCAAGAAATTCAAAGAGAATTGACCCTATTGACCTTGAAACCAGTCCAAGGTTTTTTTTTAGTTAAACTCAACGTCCACTTTTTGAGGGTAATCAACTATGAATTCAACATTTGCTTGATATTAGGTTTTCTGGTTCTTGAAACATCTAGAGCAAGCAACTTAAAGAGAATTGACTCGATAACCTTGAAATTGGGTCAAGGTCATGGTCCTTCGTATTTAACATAGATTATTATGGGTGATCAGGCGTAGAAGTTTCTTGATACGAACTTATCTTGTTCTCGAAATACCGGACGAAAGAAATTCAGAGATAGCTGACCTGGATGGTCTTGCAACTGGGTGGAGGTCCTCCACCAAACTCAACAGGTGTGAACAGTTTATTCTAAAGGCACATGGGTACTAAGTTTAAATGTGACTACGCACGTACATGCCAAGTGCATGTTTCTCTTTTCTTTTCGTTGATAAGTGTTACATGCTTCATCACATCCTTCTTTAATCGTTTGAGCTACAGTGTATCATCAAAGCAAAATAAGACATTGATGTCTAGTTTCTATAGCATGTACATGTACAGTGAAGTCTCCCCATTGTGACCATCTAAGGGACTAAAAAATGTGGTCCTAATAGGAGTGGTCTTAATGGAGGATATTTGATTAAAGATAAAGAAAAAGGGTCTAAATTGGTGGTCTTAATATCTCTTTATGGACTTGGTCTTAAATGGAGATTTAGTGCAGGCAAGTTCACCAAAAAATTTAAACTTTCAACTGGCAAAATACCCAGCTGAATTTGGTACCAATCAAATGACAAGAGCCTGAAGTTTAAAGATAGGTAGGGTGTACTATCAATTCCATTGCATTGCCCGCAATCACTGTGCTTCCACAGTTTTTTCTTTTTGTGTATGTGAGTGTTTTTTTATAATTGTGTTTTTTGAATGTTTTAAGTACCATAACTGATGTGGCAGCTGTGCTATTTCATAATCATGTTTCAGATAAAGCAAGAGGCAGACTGATTGTTTGGTTTTTGATGTAGCAGCTGTGACAGACTTAGCTGTACTAGCCAGAAATACACTTGACTTGAGTTAATATGAGATCGAATTTTGTTTTTGCCAAATGGTATCAGTTGATGAACTAAAATTCTGTTCAAGTGGAGATATTTTAAAGTTGTAATTAATTCACAAAATGCATTATTTTGGGCTGACCGATTTGTGTCACCTGCCAAGAAATTCTGGACAGGCACCAGAGAATGATAACTTAATAATTGAAAACCGACCTCACATCATCAGTGCGGCCATAAAAGACATTAAAGGTGCTACTGCCACTTCTGGTTGTTGAAAAATCCCAGGGCAAATAGTAGTGCTCCTTCCACATCGATACTCTGCCACCTGAGGGCTTCTATCAATATTTAAAAAAAAAAAAAAAAAAATCAGTACAGTTGTATGCCAAATTTTAGGTCTATTGTATGAAAGGTTCTCACAATCCAAGTAATGAAAGTATGTAACGGGCTGCTCAAATGAGTGAATATGCAAATCAGACAGATCTATTGGCCAGTTGCACACGTCGGTGTTAACCCAAGAGTTAACTCATGGTCAAAATAGGTAACTCCAGGTCATGAAACCACAGGTTAACTAGGAGTTAACTCCTGGTTGAAAGGCGAAAGGTTGGTTTGCAGACGGTTGAGTCAAGTACAGGTTACACAACCACAGGTTGAATCCACATTCACATGCCTCAAATAAACGTGGCCACTTTTCTGTACAATCAAAGGCACCTGTTCAACATGTGTGGTTTCATAAATGCACAGGACTTGCATGGTTGCAGGGATAAGACAGTAGCAGAAAAATTGTGTCCACATTATGACTGGAAAAACTAAAGTGAACTTTACACCATTGGAAAAGGAGATACTGGCAGAGCTCGTGGAAGAACAAAAAGATATCATTGAGAACAAGAAGAATGATGGGTGTATGATTTAAAAGAAAGAAAAAGCATGGCAAAGCGTAACTGAACTGAACTATGGCAGCCATTTAATATATCACAGTAATGTAATATATATATCCAAGATTGGAACATAAAGTGGTCATTTATACTACCATTCACTGAATTGACAGTGCAATGAGTTCTGGAAAATTAAAGAAATTGATGGAGATTAATCTTTTTGTTAATTTTATTTTCTCCATAACTTCCTAAATATGATAAGCTTATTGTTGAATTTAACTCATTGGCCCCTGAAGTGGGACTGAGTCAACAGCTTTCCTTGGCGTGCCCTGGATGCAATGCGATCAGAGCGCGCCATGGAAAGCTGTTGACCATGGGCATATAATTTTGCAAGATCTTCCATACAAGTTTCATCCAAAAATAATCCCTAATTTAGCAAATTAGAATTAGTAGACATTTTCAGATTTTAGCAAGAAAATATGTCCGTAGGTGTCAATGAGTTAAATGAAATAAATTGAAAAATGAAGTCTTCTCAAAGTTACCTTTTGGCCATTGTCTATTCAAATAAGGCTATCAGCCTCGCCCTCTGAGGTCGCCTTCCTTGGTTTTGGTTCTGAGGTGCATGTACAGCTATATGGATGTTATCCTGCTGCTCATTTGCATCTAATTCGATGAGCCCATGCTGCCTGGCTATATTATGAAGCACACCGCATGCAACAATTTCAGCCAGGGTAGTTTCCAGCTTTAACCCCAATGTGCGGGAAAGACAGGGAAATCGTCTTTTCATCACCCCAAACAGATTTTCAATCTTAACTCTGGTACGGCAATGGGCATAATTGTAGCCTCTCTCTGCTCTCGTTGCTGGGTTGAGGAGGGGGTCATTAGATATGGGCGAAGAGGATACCCATTGTCCCCCAACAAAATGCCATGTATTTTTCCGTTTTCAAATTTTGCACAAACTTCACTATTATCAAAAATACGGCTGTCATGGGCACTTCCAGGCCACCGTACCACAAGGTTTCGAATTTTCAGCTCGGCATCCCCTATAGCTTGGACATTTATTGAAAAAAATCCTTTTCGGTTGCGGAAAAGTTCTGCATTCTCACCCCTTGGAGATCGAATAGGAACATGAGAACAATCAATGGCACCCACAATGCCAGGTAAACCTGCTATGGCATAAAACTGTTCCTGTATCATGCCAACTTCTTTTCCCTGTGGAAAAATATGAATTGGCGGTAAAATGATGCTAGTGCTCTGCTGCAAACAGGTATTATCCTGCTAACCGTGCTGGTGTGGTCGCCAAATAAATCTCCACCATTCCTCAGAAATGTTCCTCTAGAATAAAACTGTAGTGTTATCAACAGTTGCAGAATTGGAGGCACAGACACTACCTATGTCTGTGTGGGTTGAAGTCTGGCTTCTATCAAATCAAGTATCTTCAGAACCACATGTTTAGGAAGATGAAATCTGAACACAAACCCAGCGTCTTCATACTTTTCAAATGGATTGCTCGTGTCCTGAATGACTGGAGTTCTCCTCAAAATCCTCTCTACAGTTTCGACACGATCGAGAAGCATTAGATATGCAGCCATGTTAGTTGTGTGCTCTATTCACCCTCCACTGCAAAGTGTAAACCACTCCCTAACTGCTGAGAATAAGGGGAAAGAGGTATATGTAACACCAAAACAAAAAGCCTAGTAAAACCAGCAGTTAACCAAGGCCCAGGTCTTGGTCAGGGTTGACCACAAGTTTAACTCACAGTCAGCAATGACACCGAGGTGTGCAACCCAACATTTCACTTAACCATAGGTTAACACTTGGTTATTATGACCACGGGTTAACTCAGACGTCTGCAACTGGCCATAAGTCATGTAACTGAACACCCTACCCGTAACCCTAAATATTTTAGGTACAAACTGTATGATAATTGATATTATTATGGAACATGTGGAATAAACTACAATAGATATTCAACACATTTCCATTTCCTTTTCAGAAATGACTTCTATAGTGGTGACTGGGGGACATTCCACTTCTTAGCTTTGCAGAAATGGATACAAAAACACCAGGTACAAAACATGCAAAATGGCAATTACCTCTAGCATAAGAAACAGTAACAGCACATTTTTGTGAAGAGAGTATCATATAGTGCATTAAGGTAATTATGTACAACCCATTTTGGCTGTTTTTTAGCCATTGTTTTTCTTTCTTTTTTTTGTTTGTTTGTTTTTGTTCACATTTGATTAGATTTATATGTTGTCTATACACTTGGGGAAATTTGAAAGCACTAATTCAGTTTTAAAGCACAGAAAAAAGAAAAAAAAGAGAAAATGTATAGCTACCTTTACAAAGTATGGACCAGGGTGTGTTTGCTTACAGACAGGACGTGTTATGCAACACAGCCTGCTGCCAATCAAACAGTGACATGGTACAGCTTAGCAACCCCCCATTCCAAAAGTGGCCCCTTGTTGCATAATCATGGTAACTGTTTATGTTCATTTGAGCCTCCAACACCACACGCAGACATAATGCGGTGGTGGATATATGAGCAGCACAGATTTGAAAGCATGGGTTTCAATGAGAACAAACTTACAAGTAAGTAACTAAAGTAACAGGAGTCTGATGATACAGAATAAAATAGAACAAAATCTGACAATAACAAATAAGATTTACTATGAAATGAAATAAAGGCCATGGGATGCTAAGCAGCACCCCACCCAGTTGCATCAGAGGACTGCCACACAGACAGGTCCACAGGTGTCAAACAGAAATTATCATAGCAAAGGCAAGAAGCCTTCGGACTCATTCAAAGTCAGACAGGTGTCCACTTATGGCATTAATATTCTTTATTGTTTAAGAGATCATAAGTGTAAATGCAACAAAATAAAACAGTGGACAGGTACGTGTAGAGTGGTGAAATCATCAGATCTGTGGTGCGGCTTATTCAACACTGCAGAGATACACGCATACCTTGATAGGTGTTTTCTTTGCATTAATTAGAAAATATTTGAAGCAGTGGGACAACATTGTTGGTCTTAAACAGTCTTTCATGGGCTCTCTTCTTGTTTGCCACTTAGGTCAAGTTCTATAGGGATGCAACAAATGCACACAGCATTTAAAGTTGTAAATTATGGAAAAAATGTGACAATAGTTTAAATACAAATTACCAAGATAGGCCCCAGAATTATCCATGGTTACCGTAACAGTCACGTTCTGAGCATGGAATTACAAAGTTGACCAGTCATCTCCTTTTCCTCAACACAACAAGTGGTAATTATAAGACACTGCAGGGACAGACAGCTGATAGCTACAATCAGGAGACTTGGTCTACTACTCTACCCGCTATTATGCCCGACGTGAAAAAAGTGAAAAGTAGAAAGCGGAAAACACTTGGTGATAATACCTTACACAAAATGAAGAAATTGTGTCTGCCAGCCAGGTATTGGAGACTTCTATATGCGAGTGATTGGGTAACTTGACACAAAGTTACTATAATTATTTGAATATTCATGGTATGATAACATATGCAACTTGGGGTAAGGATCAATGTAAAAGTATTTGGCAATTTGAATTTTTGTGTCAGAAAAGTGCTATTTGAAAAAAACAAACAAAAAAAACCCCCAACATAAATTGAACATACATGTAGATGTAAGCTAAGATGTACATGTAAGCTTTCCTCCAACATGCAGGTGACCCTGTCTTGTTGAGCTCCTCAGGCACATCATTTATTAGCTAAGCTGACTTGCCAGTCAGCTGAGCTTATAGAATGGTCTGTTGTCCGTCATCTGTACATGGGTCATCTATCTGTCCACAATTTACATTTTTCAACTTTTTCTCCAAAATCATCATCCAGATTCACTTTAAACTTGGTGGAGATGTACCTTGGGTGGATCTCTACCAAGCTTTTTCAAATGGTCATGCTGCAGTGATTTTTTTATTTTTTGGGGTTTTTTTTGGTTCTTTTTTGGGGCAAATCTTGAAAAAATCTTCTCCAAAACCACTGATCAAATTGCTTTCATACCACATATAGGAACACTCCCAGTGGCGCTGCAATTTTCTTCTAATTTTTAATGATTTTTTTGTGTGTTTTTTGCTATTTTTGACTTCTCCAGAACCGTGACTCAAATTAAGCTGAAACTTGGTGGATATGTTCCTTGTAGGTGAATTTAACAAATTTGTTCACTAGATGGCATTGCTCTGGATTCCTTTTTTTTAAAACAATTTTTCCAGTTCAGGTACTTATCGGTAAATGCACCTTTCCTATTGATTACTAGCACGTAAATCAATGGGCATAGTGTTAATGCCAATTAACATTTTGAGTTTCTTCTCTGAAACCGTTAGTCAGATTGACTTCAAATTTGGTGGCAACGTACCTTAGGTAAATCTCTATGAGGTTTGTGCAAATGGTCGTGCTCCAGTGATTCTAAATGTTTCTCTATGAAGGTCACGCTTAGACAGTATGAGGAACCTTGACCTTATTTCTGGGATCACTGTGCAACATACATGAATTTACTCTTCACTATAACTTGAGAACTACGTGAAAGGGACCTGGATGTTGCCCATGTTAGTGGTCTTCCATAAAGGTCAGACTTGCTGAGTACATGGGTGCTGGACCTTGATCCTATCCCAAGTTCACAGAGCCATAATTGTGATGAATATCTAGGTCAGCTGGACATATTGGCTGCTCACACAGCCCTTTTGTTGTCTTCATGAGGGTCTCCCTGACCATCATAAAGTCATGTAATATGTATTTGTGAAGCAATTTGTGTACTGTTTTTGTGTATAGGTCAATAAAATTACCCAGAGTCCTGAGCTACATCGGTTGCCAAGGTCAGGGCCAAAAGACAAGGTGAAGTCTGCCCCATTGACGTCACGCTATAGAAACCACATTTTCACAAGTTGAGTTTCAATGGGCAGAGGACATGCATGCATCTGTCGAAATTCGCTTTGATGTCATATTTACCGGTCATCTGTACCATGCAAACTTTTGACAGTTTGCAATGTATACAAACACACAAAGAGCTCTCAATCACTAAAAAAATAATTGTGTTCGGCCACTCCAAACTATACTATGACTTGTTGTCTATGTTCAGAGGCCTACATGTACCCTGCCCTCTGAAGGTGGGTTACTGGGAATGATGATGGCGTTTTTTTGAACCAACATAAAAAAAAATTGAGCTGATCAGAAACTTTGACCATCACTGACAAGAAAATGAATGCATTTAAAAAAAAAATCACTCAATCATTTTCTAAGTTTGATATTTACAGACAAAAATTGCTGCCAAACAATATTTTTATTTCATAAAGTAGTTTTTTTTTTTTTTAGAAATATCACAAGAATGTGATGCATACTCATTTCAATACTATCTGTTTGTCTATGCAATAGTCGTCACTGTGTAGCCATAATTATCTGTCAGTCACCCTTCATTCTCAAGTCCCTTGCTGTTAAACACATACATACATTTACTATGTTAATCATGCCTATTGTGGAAATATTTGGCTTTGAATTTTCCCTGCAATGGGTTTGACATTACCTTAAGTACAATTTTTCCCCCCCAAAAAAGGGTAAATTTTTCACAACATTTTACAAACAAAATCGGGATGAGCACACAGGCATTTTTATCTCATCTGACGTGTCAGCAGTCGAGTCGTTCATCCGTCGTCAACAATTGACTTCTCCAAAACCGTCAGCCAGATTCACTTCAAACTTGTTGGCAATGTACCTTGGATGGGTCTCTAACAAGTTTGTTCAATTGGTCACACTCCATTGAGTTTCAGATTTTTTTTATAATTTTTTGGGAGCAAATCTTAAAAAAAAATCTTTTTTTCTGAAACCGCTTAGCCAATTACTTTGATATCACACAGGAATACTCCTAGGGACTCCTAGCTTTTAATTTGGTCCCCATGTGGCACTGTGATTTTTTTCTCATTTTTTATGATTTTTTTTCATGTTATGGTTATTTTCAACTTCTTCTGCAGAACTGTCACTCAAATTAAGCTGAAACGTGGTGGAGATGTTCCTTGTGGAAGGGTCAAACAAAGTTTTTCACTGGGAGGCAATGTTGCGGATTCCTGATTTTTTAACGATTTGTTCAATTCGGGTACTTGTCGGTAAATGCACCTTTCCTATTGATTACTATGGAAGTCAATGGGCATTCTGATGCTAATAGTTCACATTTTTCAATGTCTTTTTCTCCAAAATTGTTTGTCACATTGACTTCAAGCTTGGTTGCAATGTACCTTGGGTGGGTCCTTTGCAAATTTGTTCAAATGGTCATGCTCCATTGATTTTTGGATTTTTTTTCCCCCTTTTTGGGGCAAATCCTAAAAAATCATCTCTGAAACTGCTCACCCAACTGCTTTGATATTACACAGGAACACTCTTAGGGACTCCTAGTTCTTACTTAATTTGTTCACCAGGTGGTGCTGCAATTTTTTTCTATTTTTATGATTTTTGTGTGTTATATCCTTTTTTGACTTCTTCTCTATGACCATCACTCAGATGAAGCTGAAACTCTGTGGATATGTTCTTTGTGGAAAGGTCAAACAAAAATGCTTTACTAGGTGGCAATGCTGTGGATTCCTGATTTTTTGTGATTTTTTTCAGTTGGAGTCCTTATTGCCATCAATAAGGAAGGTAAATGCACCTTCCTTATTGATTGCTTTGTATAAGTCAGTTGGCAGTCTAATGTTAATTCACAGTTTTGACTTCTGCGAACCCCATCAGTCAGATTGACTTAAAACTTGGTGGTAGTGTACCTTTGGTGGGTCTCTAACAGATTTGTTCAAATGGACATGCCGCATTGAGTTTTGGATTTTTATGAAATTCAATTTCTTTGTTCTTTTTGGGGGCAAATCTTAAAAAATTGCAAGGGTATATGTACATCTCAGCTGAGCACAGGACTGTCACAGTCCTCTTGTTTGGAATTATCATAATCAGGGTAATGTCCAAAAATTGGCTGCATATTACATGGTAGCTGTCTGCATAGTCAGCTGTCTCAGTAGATTTGCCTTTTTGTTGTTGTTGCTAGAATTGTGCCCAGATTATGGGCAACAGTCACATTGTCATGGTCCAGAAATTTTCACAGGTTGTTCATGAACATGAAACTGTATTTTGGCGAGCAACCACATACCCTCTCATTTTTAATTACGTACTTGTAATTCAACATGTTCATGAACACATACATGATACTTTCACTTTGAAAATATGCCAATTTATTTCTTTTTGCATTGGATCCTACTGTGAAACATGCCATGGCAAATGCCAGGCTTTGCATTTCAAATTAGTACAAGCTTCGTGCATATCTGGCCAGTGGTATAATTGTGTTTCAGAATACAATTACATGATTCTTACACATAGTTTCCACCAATGCAGTTTAATAAAGTTTAATCACCAGTCATCCAGTTGGTACATGCACAATTATGTGTGCACATAAATGTACTAAATATATATATATATGAAACATGTACACCTATATGATGGTTCCATGCTGTATTTGGCAGATCATTCACAAATTAATTGATGGTTGTGTTTAGGAATACATTCATACATTTATCATGTTTGTTGTGCATTGATAAAGAAATGTTTATACTTACTTTAATGCCAATAGAAAAAAAGCAAAAAAAAACATGCACTGTGCATGTTCATGACATGCACGTAACTATATAAACCTTGTTTTCTTCCCTACCAGGGTCAGGACTTTAACCCCTTGAATCAACCAAATGATGATGAAGTGTCAAAATTATTGAAGGAAGGGGAAAGGGTTTTGAAACTGAAAATTGAATCAACAAGCATTCAAAACATTGAAGAGAATGCTTATATCAGGCAAGTGTATCAATTGTCAGCATTCTAGTTTCTAATTGACTATATCATGTATATATAGCATCATCATACAATGTTGTAGAAACCTTATGTTATGACTTGCTTCTGCCTCAAATTAAAGATGCACCAAAATCTATTTGATAGCACAGTAAGTGGTACCTGTTATTTGATGAGTATTATAGTTAGCCATTATACTATCATAATTAAGGTTTCAAAGTGTAAGAATTCAGACATTTCATTTCAAATTATAAGTTTTACATGTTATAGACTCAATATAACTTCACAATAGATTTTACGTGACATGTCTGTATATTCAGTTTGTCAACGAGACAATCAAATGTTCCATACTGAAGCATGCATACAATACTTTCAGTGACACAACTCCTGAAGAAGAGGCAGAGATACCAAAAAACACAGTGAAAGAGAAGCCAGTGAATATTTCACAAGAGATAACAGAGTCCAAAAACATTCAAAGCCAGTTAGACACAAAGGAAACAGGTCAAACTGTTCCGCTAGAACAAAAGAAAGAAGAAACAGATCAGATTATTCCACAAAAACTAGGTGATGTTGCTACTGCTGTAGAATTGTCAACAGAAGAAAAACAGGATAAAGATAAAGCTGTATTAGAACAGTACAAAAATGGGGCACAAGAGGAAACAAAGGACTGTGAAACAAGAGCTTCTAATTTATGTAACCCTTCAGAGATCACCAAGGAACATTGTGAAGGAACTGTGCAGGAAGAACAAGTGGCTAAAGTGGACACAAGAGACTCGGAGTCACCCATAAATGCTGCTGAACCAGCTGAAGGGCAAACTGAAGGCTCTGAGTTAAATACAACTGCTTCTAAATCTTCAGAGGAGGAAAATAGGCAGAAAAACTGTGTGAAACCAAAGAGAAAGGTATGGTCCATGTCAGGACTGAAGAAAGAATGGAGAAAATTTAACTTGGACTTAGCACCAAAGGTCAGTGCTTTTAGCAATTCAGAACATTAGAGATTGTAACATATGCAGCACATAAAATGAGGATTTCATTACCTCATCAATTCATGCTGATTGCTCCACAGGTGCAAAGAATGACAAAGTCAAAGAAATGAAAATAAGATCAATAAAATTTGATAGATAGATAGATGGATGGATGGATGGATGGATGGATGGATGGATGGATGGATGGGTGGATGGATGGAGAGACAGAGAGACAAATAGATTTGTAAAACCAGGTGTACTTGTAACGTGATGAGAAACTAATGGGTGCACAATGATAATTTCATGTTGTTTATCTGACCTGTGAAGTTAAATGGAAAGAAAGTTTGAAAGTTCAGTTCATGGTGTTACATAATTATGTGCAACATGCTGATTTTCTAGTTTGTTAGTTTCATCGTTCACGGTAAAGTGAAATGTCATTTTTGTGCGACATGACAAGAGGGGCATTGTTTTAGTAAATTAATAAAAATATGATAAATGAAAATGCCCCCCCCCCCCCCCCAAATTCCTATCACATGGCTATTTTGCATCTCTTTTCCTTGGTTACCATAACATTTTGATATTTGATATTTCAGTTGGTCAAGGAATATGTTCCCTATTGCACTGTCAATAATGTGACCAATGGTATAACTTTGTTTGACAGTTATTGTATAGCCGTGGTGACATGGTAGAGCTGCTAATATCATCAGACATAGCCAAATACTGTGAGTTTAAAACAATCACAAGGATTTTGACTCACCTGAATGGCAAGTTGGAGCAAGTAAGGCTTCTTTGATAATATAATTTTATATTGCATGGTAATTTAGAATTTTTGTTTTGTTTCCTTTTGTAAAATTTTCCCAAAAAGTTGATGTATTTCTTTGCCTTTTAACATGAATTTTTTACTTGTGCTGTATTCAGTGTAAAGGTTTTGTTTCATGTAATGCTTTTTTCATTTAAATGGAGCAATAGCTCAGCACTTTTTTTTTTTTAATTGTTCAAAATAAGTTTGGGTTAAACACCTCATGTGTTTATGTCAACATCTTTCTAGACCAAATGACCACACAAAGTGGCTGTTCAACTTATGCAAATATAAGAATTTTTGTAGCTTGACAATGGCAAACATTTCCAGCCACAAGCATCTCACGTATACCAGCATTAGCACATAGAAATGTTTAAACAAGCAATGGATACTCCAAGCAGGATAGACATGTTTAGGCTAATAGTATCCAAAATTACATGTATTATATATATATATATATATATATATATATATATATATATATATATATATATATATATATATATATATGGGTTACCAGTAAACTTCAGGTTGGTAAGTGCAACTTTTACTTTGGAATTAAAACAATACCATTAACAATTAACTGTTGTTTATTTCCATCACTGTGCAACTGTATATAACAACATTGGATTACAGCTTTCATCATTCAGGATGAGGAAAATCATGTATATTTTGTATCTGTTTTTTTTTTTTTTTTTTTTCAATT
This sequence comes from Hermodice carunculata, assembly GCA_964020975.1. Lineage (NCBI taxonomy): Eukaryota > Metazoa > Annelida > Polychaeta > Eunicida > Amphinomidae > Hermodice > Hermodice carunculata. Next base: position 531,890 of record CAXHWN010002014.1, on the reverse strand, counting down.
TTATGCAATAGGTACCATGTTCCCGCTCAGATGTGTTTGCAAGCAAGCAAGTGTCCATGATAGAAAAGAGGATGATGATGAAGTTGTTGACTAACTGTGCTGAGTATGAGAAACATCCAGAAGAATATGAAGGTACATGTACATGTATATATCCAGCTGATCTCGATAGCTTGGCTAGGTACTGTCAGTTTTTGAATTGTTTATCAAGGTGTTTTCACCACAAAAGAAAGTCTTACCTGTATCATAATATTTCCTTTCAAATAATAAGTTATTAATGAATGGAATATTTCACATTCTTTCATATGTGCATAAAATTGTGGATGAAGTCAGTTATACACGTTTGGTCAGTGTCTCAGTTTGACATACAAATATAGGATTTTAGCCAGTTTTGGTCTTGTGTGACGTCTCATTTGAAAGCAGATGCAAATTTTTGTTGAATGAGGTTTATTAGAATGTTAGTGAAAAGTCTTGTTGACAGTTGATGTTACATTTTTTTCATTCAGTTTTCCGTTATATTATACAGGTTTTACTGACAAGCCTTTCATAGAATTTTTGAAGTCCAAGAAGTTGTCAGCTAATGTGCTACATTATGTATTGAATGCCATTGCAATGGTTACAGAGAAGACTACGACCATTGATGTGAGTAGATTCCATTATGTGATGAATATGTGGCTATTGATACAGTAACAACATGCTTGTTATAAATTGAATTTCTTTGTTTTCCTGTCACAAGTGAAAAGTTGATACAAACTGCATTTGATTGCCTTACAATCATGGTTGGTAGTGTTATATGTACTTGTACTTTTGTCGTTGATGTTTTTAAGTCCAATTGCTCAGACATCACGTTCATGTTGCCGGTACTGTAAATGATAAATGAAGTGAAACATGTTGTAGTATGCAAGTATACACTGTGTATATTAATTATTTTTAATGTGTTCAAAGAACCAGTGTATTCAGAAACTCAAACCTATAAAACCCAGCAAATGGGACATTATTATGAAAACAGCTGCACCTGAGTGAAAGCCCCATTCACATACTATGGGAGCAGTGTCAGTCAGGTGTCAGGTTATAAAATTTGATTGATTTTCATGATAAGAATGCAGGAGATCTCCTGCCCAAGTGGGGAGAGTTGGGGTCTCTGTGTATTGTGTATTGGCTACAGTGTTAACATAATCAGAGGCTTGTCAAGTTGGTTAAATACATGTAGATTTCTTGCTTTTTACACCAGTGTCATCAATCGCTTTCATTGATTCCTGATTTTTACACCAATGTCATCAGTCTTTTTCCTTGATTCCTGCTTTTTGCACGAATGTCATCCATCTCTTTCCTTGATTCTTGCTTTTTGATTCCTGCTTTTTGCACAAATGTCATCCATCTCTTTCCTTGATTCTTGCTTTTTGCACCAATGTCATCAATCTCTTTCCTTGATTCCTGCTTTTTGCCTCAATGTTATGAATCTCTTTTCTTGATTTCTGTTTTTTGCCCCAATGTCATCAATCTCTTTCCTTGATTCCTGCTTTTTGCCCAATGTTATGAATCTCTTTCCTTGATTCCTGCTTTTGCACCAATGTCATCAATCTCTTTCCTTAATTCCGGCTTTTTGCCCCAATGTTAGGAATCTTTTTTCATTTTCTGTGCTGTGCTGCGTGTACTTGGACAGTATTTACTGAATATCATCATGTCATTTTACTGGAACATGTGCTTTTATTTTGTACATATAGAATATTTTGAAATCTTTTAGATACAAGTGTGTGATTCAGTAGAAACATGAAAACTGCTGCGTGTGTCCCACATTAAATCATGGCACTGCATTGTACCTGTTCAGTCACATGTAATTCCTGCTTCTCTCTTGTAAATTTTTCAAAGTCAAAATAGTGATGGTCTCAGCATGTTCAACACTGTGCAAGTACTTTAAATGTGAATGTCTCCTCCCCCATCCTGTCATGAGGTACACAGTTCTTATTCTGATTTTAAAGAGACATCACATGTATTTGACTGAGATCAAATTGAATACCCAACAAATTGAAGTATTTGTGTATTTTGTATGTAGATTTGTAGTTGATTACCAAATTTAACGTTTTTTTAAGAATTTGAAAGTTTTATGCAGCACCTGTGTGGGTACATATGTGGTCCAAAATTGTAAGCAGTAAAAACAGTAGACAAAAACATACATTTACAAATTTGTGCATCTGGTTCAACTTTATTCATCCAATGCTGTTGCTGGTAAAAATACACAATAGGTTGGAAGTTAAAGTTAACTGGAAAAACTTAGATACATGTTAAGGGTTGTATTATCTTCTTGCTTGTAGGGTCTACAATCTACACAGAAGTTCCTGCAATCACTGGGACGATTTGGTAACACAGCCTTCCTTTGGCCAATGTATGGCACTGGTGAACTCCCACAGGGTTTTTGCAGGTGTGTAATGGTAGATGTTATCAATTATGTACCATATAGTACCAACTGGGTGCTGTTAGCAACCAGCCCGTGTGAAATAGGAGGAGCATGTGTTTATTCAAGAGGGAAAGCATTAAATTATGATTGAAAAGATACTGATGAATACACATATACATTATATTTTCGGTAAAAAAGAAGTTGAAGACTTATCTACCCAGCCTGTTTAAACTGTGTTAAAACCCTTGCTGGGTATACATGTATATCTTCAGATGCAGACCAAGTGCTGGATATTTTCATGTACAGTGGTACCTGCTGTATGTGGCCACCCCTTCAGCCAAGAAAAAGTGGCCACATACAGCAGGTGACCTGTCACCACAGGTAAATTTTACAAAGAAATTGATTACTATGTCTGAGCCTAGTGACCACAAAAAGTAACGCAGCTGCTGATGGCAGTGATTGCATACAGCAGGTACCACTGTACCTGTAATCAATGTTGTTATCCCATATAGGGCACTCCTATCCTTGATAAACTTAGTGACAATTAACAGGGAGGCAAATAAAACTGAAAACATCAATTTAGTTGAGAAAGTGTTTATTGTGTAAAACAGAAGCTATTTAGTATGATTCCATGTTATTAATAACAGCAGTAAATACTAGATTGCTAGAAGTGTCTTATATGTCAAATTGTTGGAACTGGATGTAAATTTTTAGATTATTAATGATGAAGCTAAATGTATATATACAGTAGTACCTGCTATATGTGACCACCGTCATGGCCAACCAAAAATGGTCACATATTGCAGGTGGTTGTTCACCCCAGATACATGGATATGAGCTTGGCTCGGGTATCTTTTCAAGGCAGGTGTGGCACATGCTAGTGTTGGCCCAGCTTCAGGACTTTCTTGTACACACAACTGCATGGTACATTCATGTTGAAAATATAATATATTTTTTGCTGCACTCTTCTTCTTTATGTTCAATAACTTTATTAAAAAGAAACTTCATGCCAATCATGGTAGCAAAGTATGTTAAATCTGTACAGAATCACCACGTGAAAGGGTACACGGTTTCGGGCTCACTCAGTTGAGCAGTTCCATCACTTATCCTCACTATAGATCAGAAACGTCCAAGTTGATAATACAAGTAATCATAATCTGCATAACAGGTTGTCAAAATAAAATGCAAGTGGTAAAATTAAGTCTTTGAAGTTGTTGTGTTGAGTGTCTTCATATCCCAGCCTGACGATGCTGCCAGTTAAATGTTTGGTCACAAACAAATTTTCACTCTTGTCTCCATTCAATTCAATCATAGTGTGCTTGCAGTATTGCTGAAAAACCTGTAATGATTCCTATTTAATCAAATATAGAATAAACGGCAAACAGAACATCACATTTATGCTTATGGGCTAGTGGTTCACTTGGCTAAAGTTGATCAACAAATCTCAGATCACATGTGTGTCTGGAGTTCTTGATATCAAGTGTCTTTTGTTTCAGTGGTTTCACTTAATTTTTCAACCAAAAATTTCTGGAATGAGGATTGTATAGAAATACACTTTTTACAGTGTAGCAGTAAATTTTGAAATTCATTCAGCTGCTTCAATGCTTTTACTAATGTGTACTTCGTTTTTTTTCATGTTTTCGATTGGTAGAATGTGTGCTGTATTTGGAGGAATCTACTGTTTAAGAAGAACTGCAGCATCACTTATCATAGACTCTAACAACAAGTAGGTATAACCTAGTGCCTAGGCTGTACTACTTTAAAATTCAGCTGCAATATATATACTGTATCAAAGCAACATGCAATCTATATCTTTTAGTCACATGATTTTAATATCCCAGATTGTAGTTCCAATAGACCAACACAATAAAAAACTTCAAATGAAAATGGTTTATATGTGTAGTTCAGAATTCAGAATTGATTTAATTTACCAAAAATATCTCTCACCAAGTATAGAAATTGTAGACTAGAATTAAACACTGTCTTGTCATTGAATGTCAATTGACTGCCCGAAAATGTATAAATGATGTAGAACAAAAGTACTGTAACATTGTTTTTTTGCTGCTGTTCTATTAAATTACTGGTGTAACAGTGGTACAGTGAAACCTGTTTTGAGAGACCACTGTGTTGAAAGACCACCTGCCTTTTAAGACCATGTTTACAAGGTCCCTTCTGCTATCTTTCCCATGTTGTTATGCCTCCATTGAGAGACCACATGCCTTATGTGACCACTTTTTGGCTTGCTCTAGGGGTAGTCTCTTAAAACAGGTTTCACTGTATTTAGATAATATATATGTCATAAACAATAAGTAGTTGTATTTGGTACAGTATTTATGTCACAAACAATAAGTAGTCATATTTGGTGTGCTGCTTTCCCATCTGCTGAATGTGTAGAGTGTTCCCACTTGTTAGTACATGTATTACTTGAAATATTTTAAATGCTTTATCAGTGTTTCACAAATAAATAAAAACTGGAAGAAAGGACTATTCCCTATGTAAATCCCTCTTGTAGAAAGAGATAAGGAGAACAAGAGAATTGCTTCTGTGTTACATATCATTACTAGAGTTCTAAAGAAAGGACAGCATTCTGAAATTTGTCACCTTTGGCTGGTGATCTGTGTATATGTTATCTGTAGATTTTAATGAAAGAGAGGTATAATTAAAAAAAAAAAAAAATCTGCTGAATAGACCAAGCAGCCTGGAGTGGAGAAACATGGAGCTGATGTGCTTTGAAGGCAGGAAGAAACAAGATTTAAGTGGAACAGAATTGGTGTAATTTTTTAACACATTCCTGACATACTTTGAACTTATATTTACAGAGCTACTGGCATTGTAGATACAGAAGGGAAACGATTAAATTGCAGGTAAGTACACATTGTCATAGTCTGTCCTAAATAAATTTAATTCAGATTTCATACTGAAGCACAAAAAAGGTGAAAAGCTTTAATAAAATACAACTGTGAAATTTAAGAGATTTTTGAATTATGTTGAATGACAGACAGCGCTATGATGGAAGAGGTTTCTGCACAGAAAAAACTCTAAAACTCTACCATAAGACAGTAACCTCATCAGGTAAACCTGTGCTAATGGCATATCAAAGTTACTTGCACTAAATGACATTATAAGTGAGAACAGCAGAGTGATTGGGCATGGCGAGTACTCTAGTGTACTGTCAAATCCCTGAGGCCTTTTGTTTGTTGGCTCAACCCTCTTAAAGAGTACAACTGATTTTACCAGGGACTGATGGGTTTTAATGTTTTAATTGGATGAGGTTCCAATTCATCATTCTCACAATTCCCAGAGTGTATTTTTGTTGTTCTGGTGTTCATGTGATTTGATTGGCCAGCTGTCTTTATTACTAAATTGAATGTCAAGATTCCCAACAGGTACTATGTGGGCACATAGAAAAGTAACATCTCTAGGTCTCTACAATTCAGGCCCATTTTTCACTGTGATTAATTGTTCCCATGGGATAGTAAGGTAACGTCAATCGGGAAACATGACTTCATTTTTAGGCCAAATATGACACAGAAACATGCATCTCTGATATAATAGACCTGTATACTCAATTGACAGCAAGTTTTGCAGAATCTGTCTGCATTAAAAATGGAACTCAGACTTCAAAGTTCTTGTATAAAGACAAGCATTTTGGGTAAGAAAGTGGTTTTTGTACAATTCTGGATATTTCTTAAAAAAAATTTCAAGATAAAATGGTCAAATTGTCATATTATAATTCCCACACATGTATCTGAAATAGTATTTCAGGCTTTTTTAGGTGGGGCTCCGTAAGGAGACCCCCTCTCATGTACAATGTACATAGTAGACCTAAAAAGTTCAATATTTGAAAACCAGGAACTATTCCTGTCGTGTTAATAGTCCTGATTTGTGACAAGACTTTATTCTTAACATTTGATATCGGCAAAATAAACAAGACTGATACCTGAAGGGTTTAATAAGAGAAAATACTCTGTCACCACTGGTTACAATTGCTGAAAAAGCCTCACTGTGAGAATATGTCATCCGGCGAACGCATGTATTCTGGTGCAAACAAGAAACAGATTTTAAAAAGGTGCAAGTTATTTTCTTTCATTTGTGCTCTTAATGGTAACACTGGTATTACTGCTCATTGCTGATGTAAAATGTAGATATTCTTTATCGATCTATGCACATTATCAGGACCTTTCTGTTAAAAGAAGTTCCGTATCTTGCTTGTATTCGTGGGTGAATGTGACCTCAATTCTGTGAACACCGAACTTTTGTCAGCTCAATGAGGCTCTCCGTAGGTTTTTGCATATCCAGACAGTTACCAGTCTGAACACGTCCAAAGATGCATCAGACGGAAAAAAGTCATTGAGCATTCGTTACAGTGATCTAAAAAGTCCACGAGAAAATGTAATCAAGTTATCACTTCCCCTTACAAGTCTTGTGCAAGTACGCTGTTTTGGCGCAATAACAATATGTAAGTGCTTTAAAGTTGCATTCCGCGATATTTCATACACGTACCTATCCACGTAATTCATCACTAATCATGCGTCGAAGGACCGTTGTGCCTTTGTTTTGGTCAATAAACCTGATATTTTGGCGGGAAGAAAGAGTTTTTACATTCGACCATGCAAGTGTTGTTTATAACGGCATTCGGCCATGCACAACGGTTCTAGGGCAATTCCTCGCTGATGAGAGATATATTTAGAACCAGTTGGCTCTCGCCGGTCACGTGGCGTGCGCTATATTGCGAGAGCAAAGCACAATTGCATGCAGTCTCCACGTGCTTGCAGAGCCGTCTGCGGAGACAAAGTGAAACTGTGAAATACCACTATTTTGTTGGCCGTCAACGAGAATAGAATTTTTCATGTGATTAACTGTGCTTGATCATATTTTAATCATGCATGTTCGTATCGCAAGACTCAATGATAAATGGACGAGTTTGTACGCTCATCGGTGCCTAATGTTGTTTGTTCAAGCCAACGGCCTTCGCATCGTTTGAACTTGAAGTTGAAGACGACGGCATGCAGTCTTACATAATGTTCCGGTGTCAATGACAATGTTTGACACATTTATTGACGCAAAACAGCAAATAAAGCTTTTATATATGGTGTTCATTTTGACGCTAAACTTGTGCATGTTTTTATAAATTCAAGTCGCGATCGTTTGCTATGGACTGTGTTTGTGGTATATATTTTGATAGACATATTTGTTTGCTTTAGATTACATAAGTGTGGAAAACGAGCAAATGAGAACACACATGGTCGCAAACAATAACACATGATTGTCATCTTCACCGTTCACTGCAAATACAGATTCAACTTGGAACATATTGACCTCAAATCTCAGGAAACTAAATTTTTATGCAGTGAAACAAACGTCGTTTCATATTTCAAGATTTGTCTATAATTTGGTATCAGCAGTTCTAGGATGCAGGTACCTCCGTTCCATTGGTTATTAATGTTACAGCAAAGATGGTAGAAAAAGCCCTCCTTCAGGGTCGGTAAGGGGTTTCTCGCACTGGCGTACTGCTTTTTTTTTTTTTTTTTTTTTTAATTTATTTACCGTACTGGCGTACTGGAAGCCGTCTTGTTTTACGTACTTCGTACTATCCAAAATTTTGAAAGATTTTTATTTTCCGTACTGCGTACTCTAGAAGAATAATTACCTGTACCAGCGTACCGACCCCCCCCCCCCCCTTCTCCTTGGTTACAGTGAGCAAAAGACTATCTTCATGCTTATCTGCAGAGAGAGAGAGAGAGAGAGAGAGAGAGAGAGAGAGAGAGAGAGAGAGAGAGAGAGAGAGAGAGAGAGAGAGAGAGAGAGAGAGAGAGAGAGAGAGAGAGAGAGAGAGAGAGTTTTCACCAGGATTCGTCGTGTTTCCTACCAAAAATTTTGTTTTAGGATGTTTGTTTTATTGACGATGCACTGCATTCGTAAGATCTTGTCAATATTATCGTCTGAATAATTTTCCTCGCGCTGTTCCTACCAACTGTACACTATAGTAGATTGTTCCAATGCAACTAAGCAATCATATATTTCGAGTTTGCGTCATGATATGATACATTTGAAATCCTCAGTATTTTTTTTTATCGCAAATTACCAAAATAGAAATGCGAGATAAAAAAACAAACAAAACAAATCAAAAACAAAACAAACAAAAAACAAAAACAAGAAAAAAAAAACAAAAACAAAACAAAACAAACAAACAACAAAAAAACAAACAACACACACACACACACACACACACACACAAAACCCCACAGCAGATCTAGAAAGGACCAGATGAAATTCTGAATTACTTGACTAAAATGATTTGTTTGGAAAAAATTGTTGATACCTTAAGTTTATGTACATCAACTTTTGTTCTGCATAGGCCTATGACTTACAAGAAAGAACGATAGATAATTCTGTGCTGGAAGCATGTGCAAAAAAATGGGATGTTATTTAGTTGGACTTGTGTGTGCGTGTTTTCGGAGAATGTATACGGTTGCGACCGATAATAGCAGATAGATATGGCTGAAGCAGTGGCCGAAAGAGTGAGAGAATGAGGCTTCTTTGTATAATAAATTTTATGTTTCGAAACGTACAGTTCTTCATCAAATTTTCATGTCGCATGTGCCATTATACCGAACACAGTGTGACACCCGAGGACCCGTTCAGACCGTTGTGCAGTATACCGTTCTGTCAATGGTGACAACGTTCAAAGCTTGTTCTAATCCATTGCAAATGCATGTGGCTAGTGTGGTACACAGCAATGTGAAATTACAAGTACAATCCTTTTTAATTTTTCAAAATAAATTCGTTATATTGTCGTCGAGAAATGTTGGTAAAATTCTCTGTCGGACGAGGCTCTGAACAACGTATTGCAACTTCCCACACAAGTGGCATGCAGACGAATGTCTGAAGAAAGAAACTCACACATTATACCTTGCACAATCTTATAGAAATACAGAACTGATAAAGTCAAGTTCATGAGAAAATTTTATGGTGCCCCTAGGAAAATTGATGACGAATAGAATAACATAAATCTTTGACATCGTAGACAATAACAGCTTGATAAGTAGCGGAGGTCGCGGGCACGTCTTCCTCGCAATATGTGCAGTCAAGAGCTGCCGATGCAGACAAAATTTTATCTCGAAGTTAGCGGGAAACGTAGATAGTATGCCCATTTGTTTGTTGTTTTTTCTCTCTCTTTGTCTCTGAAGTTGCCGTTGTCTTTACTGATCTTAATTAACGGCACTTTTGTCCCATGAATTTGATTACCTAGCCACTCTCCCCACCCTCCCCCCCCCCCAAAAAAAAAGAAAAGAAAAAGAAAAGAAAACTTCATCAAGCTGGAGCGGTTATAATATGATAATGATATTCGGATTCAATCTCGATTGATTACAAACACGACTGATCAAGTATCCATGACGACTTGAATATAACGACTTCAAAGAAATGGGCGGCTCCTGTGATCTTTGATTTTTTTTTTTCCGGCACGTGCGACAACTGGGCACTGCTCTGAACATCAGACCTGTTCAGAATCAGAATGAATGTAGCGACATCATCATCACTTGGACGCCCAAGGCTGACCTTGTCCTTCTTTTACAACCCGCTATCGCTCCATATTTTCAACACCGATGGAAACTGTGTGTGTCTGTCTTATTTTGTCACGCGCGGCTGGGGCACGTTTCTTTTCGCTGTGAGTGGCGTAATTTTCTTGGTCGCACAAGCAGACGAAAAGCCGGCTCAGACGGAAAACATAAGATGTACGCATGCGCGATATCTGTATGTAAATGACCCAAATGACGTTGTCCAGGAATTCCCTACCGCACTCTGTTTGAATATTGAAGTTCCATTGGTGGAACCCGAAGAAGACGTGAGGATTACTCGGTAGTTTCACAAGTAAGTGTGTGTTTTTCATATTTCGTTGTTTTATATTGTGTATTTTACACGAGCGAAGATGTGTTTGTATAAAATTTGACAGGTTCCCTGCCACTAGCGGTGTCATAGCATCAATGTGGTATCCACGTGGTCATTGCCATGTCGACCATCACATGAACATTAATAAAAAAAGTCATTATGGCAATGTCGCTCATCACGAACACATGCTTTTGAATATCAATGCATTGCTCACAAATTAAACTTGATGTGTGTTTTGAAGTCTTATACTGAGTTGTTATTGTATGTCACTTGGTCTGCTTTATTGATTGCGTTCAATTGATTGTGGGATTCTGAGATGAATCAAGATCTAGGTCATGGATCCGAGCGAGAAGTAGATGTTTGTAAACATTGCTATGCTGAGACTGTCGACATTTTCAGTTCACGTTTTGAATGACCTATCACTCAGTGCTGTACTCACTCAACCTTGCGCTCGATAAGGCCACTTTGTTTGATGCTAAAACTATTTTTTCTTCGATTGATATACTGTATAGGGAAACTGTGTGCCAGAACAGTCACGGAGAGATGGGAAAAGTTGTGTTTTAATGGGAGGGAAAATGGCGTCAGTGAAAACTATTATTAAAGCAAAGCAAAACTTATATAATTTAAAAGTTGGTTTGATTCATTTACATGTTGAGCTTTAGATTTGTCACATCGTAATCATTCATAACTTGCCTTTTTTGAACGATCTGAATAGAGGTTGAAATGTATGTATGTATATATATGTATCTATGTATGTATGTATATGTATATATATATATATATATATATATATATATATATATATATATATATATATATACATATATATATATATATATGCATATTTTAAGTGTGATTAAAACCCCATCTTCTGCTGGGATTTTGGTGTGATTTTTACCTCAGCTGACTTGTCAGTCAGCTGACGTTTTTTGAGGGTCCATCGTCCATCGTCCGTCCGTCGTCCACAATTCACATTTTCGACTTCTTCTCAAAAACAGTCAGCCAGATTCACTTCAAACTTGGTGGAGATGTGCCTTGGGTGGGTCTCTACTAAGTTTGTTCAAATGGTCACGGTCCAGTGATTTTTGGATTTTTAATGAATTTTTTTGTCCATTTTTGGGTAAATCTTAAAAAATCTTCTTCTCCGAAACCACTCACTCAATTGCTTTGATATCACACAGGAACACTCTCTGGGACACTTAGTTCTTAATTTGTTCACCAGGTGGCACTGCAATTTTTTCCTAATTTTTTATGAATTTTTGTGTGTTATAGCTATTTTCGACTTCTTCTCCAGAACCATCACTCAGATTAAGCTGAAACTTGGTGGATATGTTCCTTGTAGAAGGGTCAAACAAAGTTGTTCACTATGTGGGAATGCTGCGGATTCCTGATTTTTAAGGATTTTTTCAATTCTGGTACTTGTCGGTCAATGCAGCTTTCCTATTGATTACTATGGAAGTCAATGGGCATTCTAATGCTAATTCATATTTTTGACTTCTTCTCCAAAACCGTCATCCAGATTAACTTCAAACTTGGTGGCAATGTACCTTGGGTGGGTTTCTACCAATTATGTTCACGTGGTCATGCTACAGTGATTTTTGGATTTTTAGTGATTTTTTTTTTTTTTTTTTTTTTTTTTGGACAAATCTTAAAAAATCTTCTTCCCCGAAACTGCTTACCTAAATGCTTTGATGTCACACAGGAAGACATCTAGGGACTCCTTGTTGTTAATTTGTTCACCAGGTGGCGCTGCAGTTTTTTCCAATTTTTTTGTGAATTTTTGTGTGCTATAGTTATTTTCGACTTCTTCTCCAGAACCGTCGCTCAGATTAAGCTTACACTTGGTGGATATGTTCCTAATGGAAGGGCCAAACAAACTTGTTCACTGTGTGGGAATGCTGCGGATTGCTGATTTTTAATGATTTTTTCAAGTCAGCTCCTTTGGGGTAAATGCACCTTTCCTATTGATTACCATGTAAGTCAATGGGCATTCTAATGCTAATTTACATTTTCGTATTCTTATCCAAATCCATCATCCAGATTAACTTCAAACTTGGTGGCAATGTACCTTGGGTGGGTGTCTACCAGGTTTGTTCCAATGGTCATGTTCCAATGAATTTGGATTTTTTTGTGATTTTTTTTCAAAAATCACTACAAAAGTTTTAATAGGAAAACTTAACATAGGAATTTCTTGTAATGGTCGTAACTTTAATAATATTGACCAGATTTACTTCAAACTTGGTGGGGATGTGCCTTGGGTGGATATTTACCAAGTGTGTTCAAATGGTCAAGCTCTATTGATTTTTGGATTTTTGATGAATTTTGTTGTTTTGGGGGGGGGGGGGGGCAAACCTTCAAAATTCTTCTCTGAAACCACTCACCCAATTGCTTTGATATCGTACATGGACACTCCCGGGAACACCTAGTTCCCAATATGTTCACCAGGTGGCGCTGCAATTTTTTTTAATGAATTTTTTGTATGGATTTGCTATTTTTCACTTGTTCTCAGAACCATCCCTCAGATTAAGCTGAAATGTGATGGATATATTGTTGTGGAAGGGTCAAACAGTTGTTTACTAGGTGGCACTGCTTTGGATTCCTGATTTTTAAGGATTTTCAATTTGGGTACTTATCGTTCAATGCAGCTTTCCTATTGATTACCATGTAAATCAATGGGCATTCTAATGCTAATTCACAGGACAACTGACACGAAATTTACTGTTTACTTGATATCTTGAGATCTGTTTTGGGTTAGCTACACATGTTTACTATTTTGTATGAAGGTCATGCTGAGACAGTACATGAATGACCTTGACCTCGTTTGTGGGATCACAGTGCAACATACATGAATTTTACTCTTCATTATAACTTGAGAATTACTTGAACTTTGATGTTGCACGTGTGGGTGTTCTTCTATGAAGGTCAGACTTACTCAGAACATGGTGTCCTCGATCCTTTCCAAAGTTCATAGAGCTGCAAGTGTGATGAATGTCAAGATCAGCTGAGGCACGGGCTGTTCACACAGACCTCTTGTTTAAGGTCCATCTTCCTGCATACCCTTGGAATGGAAAATGACAACCTGTATGTATCAGATGTACAGGGTGGCCTTTTACAGATCAAGGGTACAAACTAAACCAGAGGAGAAGCACTTCCAGTGATGAGGGGGCTAACAATTCTGTTTCTATTTTGCACCACCTGATTAAAGTGTACTGGAGCTCAAATGAAATAATACAGTGAAAACTCAAAGTGACACTCAGTTATCTGACATATTCATTATAATGACACAAATTTGAAGGGACTGAAGTTGTTGTTCCTTTGTTTTTTGACTCATTTATCTGAAATATTCAGATATCTGACTCATTTTCTTGGAAAAAAATAGTGTCATTCTTACAAGTTTTCATTGTGCCTGCTATGTGTGGACCCTGACAAACATTAAAAATGTAGCAATCAATAAAGCAGACTTAGTGACATACAATAACAACTCAGTATAAAACTTCAAAACACACATCAAGTTTAATTTGCGAGCAATGCGCCGATATTCAAAAGCATGTGCTGATGGTGAATGACATCGCCATAATGTTCATGTGATGGTCAACATGGCAATGACCGCGTAGATACCACATTGATGCTATGACACCGCAAGTGGCAGAGAACCTGTCAAAATTTATACAAACACATCTTCGCTCGTGTAATATGTACAAGGTAAAACAATGAAATATGAAAAACACGCACTTACTTGTGAAACTACTGAGTAATCCTCAGGTATTCTTCTAGTTCCACCTCTTCGCTGGCTTCAGCAACAGGTCTTTTCATACGTGACTGTGGCTGCTTTACATATGTCATAACACATTATGCGTGCGCATAAACGATCTCCAAAATACGCTCACTCCCACCCTAGAAATAAATTTTTGTTTGATCATACACAAACCTACATGTATTGAAATGTTAACAAAATATTCATATTAAGCCCGGTAAATTAAGGTCTTACAGATATTACTATAATAGCCATGATAATTTACTCGCAAATGTACCCAAATTTCATATACATGTATATGTATATTATACATGTAAACATATGTTCATGCCCTAATGAAAACAAAGGAAAAACAACAAAAAGCCCCACCTCCAGGCTTTAAGCCTTGTTTTATAACCTCATCTGTTGGGTTTCAATGAAGATACGAAAATTGGAAATTAAATGGTTCTTTTTTCAAAATTGAGAAAGTCTTTGGGTTTATACACTTTTAAAAAAGAGCAGATTATTTCTTTCATAATCCCTGATGCGTTTTTGCTTTAGAAAATTTTGAAAGTAAATCAGTTTCTATTTGATTAAAAGAGAACATTTTAGAGCAGATACCTATTGTCAGCAATCAAGATCCAAAGGTTAACAAGGTCCATTGACCACCATGTTAACACTGAAAGTATTTTGCTAATTCCTTCAGATAGAATTGGGGATAGAACTACTTAATTAAGACATATGATGGATAGCATATGGGTCCAGCAAAATGTCCCCAAATCTCAAAATGAACAAAATTATCCAGAATTGGTTGGACATTGCCTTAATCCCAAAGACAGTGATCCTGTTTTGGAGGTTCTCAGACTCAGAATTGATGAACTTATTAATAATGTGTTCTCAAATTCTGTATGGTGAGGTTCTGTATGTAAACAGTGGAATATACAAAGTAAAATTATGTGGAGAATTTGAAATTATAATGATAATTACAATGAATTATAAACTGTCTGTTTTGTCCAGTGAAATTCCAATAGAGCCTACAGTATGATTGCAAGGCACAGAAGTTCATTGGCAAAAGTGCTGCTTAATGAGTGTAGGTTAGGAGTTTTTTTAAGGTGCAGCAGTTGCTCAATGATAGCTGAGCGATAACATTTGAGGAGCTTAAAATTTGGTAGCAAGTTGTGATGAGACACTAGTTTAACTCTTTGTATTAACCAGTTGCCATTTACTCAGTTTTCCTGAAAGAAAGATAGTTATTTTTGTTAATTGAGCTATGCTTTGATGTTGAACAGCTGGCTGGTGATGGAGTCTGACTATGCAAACTCTGAAATACTAGCTGCAGATACCAGTTCTAGGTGAGATATAATCAAGATTTCATATTTTATATGCTTAGAGTTTCATAATCACTTTTGAAAGGAAAATTCTTAGTGGGCAGCAACAGGTTGAGTTTCAATTTGTCAAGATTCATTTAATATTTATTCTACATACATCTAGTTTTTTGTTTGTTTTTGATTTCAATTTTTTCTTGAAACCTACTTGCGCCTACTTTTCAAAATTGATACCTAGATACAATGTGAGTTTTCATTATCTTTCTCTGAACCCTTCATGTTTTGAAACACTTTCGTGGATGTATATATACTTCACCAAAATGGAATCAGGTGTGGTTTTTATGATATCTTGATGTTCCCGGGCTGCAACTACAGTTTATTATTATCTAAATGATTGAACCATGACTACATGTACTCAGCATTTAAACAAGGCAAAGCTGGGAGCTGATTCAGAATAGAATCCTGCAATGAAGTTACCAAGCATCCATTGTGTCTTTTCCTGTTTGGTACTCCCAGCCTTCATTGGATATAATGACTGGCTGACTGTGTTACAATGTAATGACTGGCTGACTGATGTTACACTGCAATGACATAGGGGTAACACATATAGATTATGATACAGAGAGGTAACTTGAGCTTAATACTGTTTTATGTAGCATCTAAATTTGGAAAGTACATAATACAATGTATAATCCTTCAATGATCATATCAAGATGCATAGTATGCATTATTAAAAACATTCATTATTAAATTTATAATAAATGGCCATGTTGTACACTGTATAACATGTAATAATGTAGCCTAGCCAAGTTGGGATACTTGTAGTTACCAAGTGTCCATTGTGTCTTTTCCTGTTTGGTACTCCCAGCCTTCATTGGATATAATGACTGGCTGACGGATGTTACAATGTAATGACTGGCTGACGGATGTTACAATGTAATGACTGGCTGATTGATAATACAATGTAATGACTGGCTGACCAATGTTACAATGTAATGACTGACTTCACTAACACTATTTCACAGAGCTGGCCAAACAATACAAAAGAGTAAAATGCCACAAGAGAGTATGGTACCACATTCTTATGTTCAAATCCCTTCACAATTCCTGTTTGTTGTTTGTTTAACAGAAGTGTTTCCAGAGCCATCTTACTGACAAACCGAAGTATTCTTCCCACAAAAGAGGAGCAGGTAAGACCAGCTTTTATTTTCATGCTGAGAAAACCTGGACTCTTGCAAGAAGGTCCCTTCATGACCCCTCCCCTTTTTTCTCACTCGTTGGTCACCAATTTTAGAGTTTCCACTTTTGCTCCAAAACTGATAGCCGGATCAATATGTATACACTTCAGAGTTGGTGTGGTCTACCTTTGGGAAATCATTAATCAATAGGAGTAATTTTCTTCTTTTCTTTATGATTTTTTGTGTGTTTTATCAATTTTTGATGACACCTCATGAACCACAGGCTGGATTCTCTTCAAATGTGATAGAAAAGTAGCTTGGCTCAATCTCCACCAAGACTGTTCCCAAGGTGGGCATTACCATCATTGGCTGATTTTTAATTTTAGAAATCACATAATGATAGGCAGGAGTACATAAAGTACCATGCATTCTATAGGGATATAAGTATGCATGTATATATATGTACACTGTAGGTTTTTCCAAAACCTCTAATCAGATGCACTTCAAACTTAGTTCGGTTGTACCTTATGTGGGTGTGTATTAAATTTGTTCAGCAGGCCTTGGTCCAATACATGTATTTTTTATTTATTTATTTATTTTTTTTTTTGCACTTCACACAATTTTTTTTTTGGGGGGGGGGGGTTGTTTTGTTCTTTTTTGGCAAAATCTTCAAAAAAAGTTTTTCTCAAAAACCTCATGGCTAGTTGCTTTGAAAATGCAAAACAAAACAACAACAACAAAAATAACGTTTCTGAGGACCCTAAACCTTAATTTACTCAACAGGTGGCACTGCCATTTTTTAGATATTTTTTGTATGAATACACTATCTATTTACATGTATGAATTCTCCAGAATTTTCACTTGGATTTGATGGAAATCTTCTCATGGTAACTGTGAATCCTAGGTCCTTGGTTAATAAGAAAAGGGCTATGGTTTTTTTGTGTGTAAATTTGCCCTTGAAAGGTCAGAATGACATATTGGCTTGTATCTTGTAATGGTGGATTTTAGGCTTGTGGTTAATATAAAACATTTATTGGAAAGCACCCATGGAGTTACTTTTAATGTCAGTTTGGACCTTTAGTATCCTTGAAAGGTAAACTGACATATTTGCTTAATATATCTTGGTAATAGTGGATCTTGCCACTTTTTAATCCAAAATTGAGATTCTACAAATGTGTTAGTTATGACTGATATTACAAACATTGATGGTGGTCTTAGAGAAAGGTGACCTCAGTATATCCTTCTAAAGGTCATAGGACCACTTCAGTCTATGCATCAAAAGTCAGCTGAAAATTGGCCTGTCAGAGTCTTCTTGTTTACTCTTTTGCTGAAAATCAAATATCGAGGGCAAAGAGGGATCTTTGATAAAATGATAAATAATTGAAAAAGTGGGGAAAAGCAGAAACATTCTAATATATACATTTTGTACCTGATTTGAATTGAAGCAAAGTTGAAGGCATTTGCCTGGCACATTTTGCTTGCTTTGCTCTGCACTTGCCTCCAAAGCAGACCCAAGTTTGCCCTTGTTTGACAAGGTCACTGTTTTAACTTTGGAAAAGTGACTCGATTTCAAATTGAAAAAGTATGGTTACCATGGTAATAGGCTGCAGTACACTGGGCACCACAGACTGCTGTTGGACAAAGTGATAATGATCAACTTCCTGTTTGGTGTATCAGTCGTGGGGGTGGTTCACAGTATAGTTTTATTTTCCTTGCTATGAATAAAGTCCTGTCAAAGAAAGGTGGACCAGTTGTAGTAGAGATAACATGGAACTTAGTCTGCTTTGGAGGCAGTGTGGACACAAACCATGCTAACAGCTGGTGTACATTTACTGCCTTTGAACCTATAGGATTACAAGCTAGTGAAGTCTACAGAATGATGTAAAGGTAATAAAATAAATATGGGGACATGTACATGCAAGTTAAGTCAGACTGGTGTAAGATCATCATTATCACTGTGCAACAAGAGTTGCATCAGTTGTTTCCTAATGATATATTAAATAAACGAAAGTTTTTTAACAATTTACATGGATCACATGCACTTTTTGGTTGTCATATGAGTAGACTATTTCTATTTCTCATGTTGGTCAAGGCACCATCACATGTCATGCTCTAAGCACATGGATCCACTGCTTTTGCTGTCTCCGAGTCACTCGACCCAGTCCAGACCTTTTGAATGATGCGAGCATAATGTGATGACTTTGTGTTATCAGCAACTTTCAGCCAATCACATTCCAGGATTAAATACACTGCTGGGTAGAAACTGATTTGGTTCACTGGGAACATGGCAGAGGCATTGTGGATTGTTTCGCAATCATTTCTGATGAAGAAATAAAGTGATTGTTGCTCGAAGAAGATGCATATGACAAAATAGTTCTAGTTTTTCAATTCAGTCTGTACATGGGTCTATTGAGCTGTCCACACAAATATACGCCACGGCCTTCTGCCTTGGTATATATTGGTGAGGACAGGTTGATGGATCCATGTATCATCATCCAGTGTAAATACAGCCCTGGTTATCATCCATGTGTAATGGGTTAATATGAGGGCAATGGGTGTGAATTTTTTTTTTTAAATTGAGTCCAAATTAGGCTTGATCATATCAAGCACATGTTTTTTTTTGTTTTGTTTGTTTGTTTGTTTTTTTTTTTTTTTTGGTATACCAGATCGCAGATAAGAAATCACCCACAAAATGGTTGCTAGCAACTTTTCTCCTCAATAACTGGTCAGAGATGTGAGAAGGTTCCCTAATTATAATGAATACCACCCTGAAAATGGCTGGCAGCAAAGGGTACCTAAATTCCATTGGCAACAGAATTTTGAATCTGAACATCTTATTGAGAAAAGTTATGACAGCGTTGCACTGTTACTCCCCCCCCCCCCCCCCCCATGTTTTAACAAATATGATTGAAAGTCTGCATACTAGGTGTTCTTATACCTTGCATAATGTGTGTCTAACATGGTTATATTGCCATCATTTACATTTTGTCTGTATATATACTTGTGTGCATGATGCTGATGGTTGCCATGGTTACAGCTGACCTTACTGAGTCTGCCTGCTGCACAAGGTGCTGATGGTCGTGTGTCTGTGCTGGAGCTGGGTCCAATGACTATGACTTGTCCAAAGGAGATGTGTAAGTTTGCAAGTCTGATAATCTGTATATGACGCTTAGTCATAAAGACCAATTTTTACCTCAGCTGTCTTATCTGCTGAGGTTTTTTTACTGTCCATACATTTTAAAATTCCTTTCAAAAACAGTCAGCCAGTGTCTTGTCAAAATTGATGGGGATGCAGCTTGAGTGAATCTGCCAGATTATTCACTTCAAACTGCAGCTAAAGCTCCACTCATCTGATCTCAGATTGAAATCTATCTGGAGTTCAATGCATCAAGGTCAGCAAAAGATGAGTGGTCACACAGCCCTGTTTTTTTCTTTTTCTTTTTTAAATTCATTTAAAAAGAAACTGAATGAGACAAGTTTTTGATGTTGTGTGTTTTGCAGGCTTCTAATGTCTGTTGGAAAAAACATATGAAACAGAGATGATATTCTAAGAGTATATGCATACCAAAACGGTGACACCTATGTCAAAAAGTAAAATCAGGTGGAAATAGAGGCAGGACTAGGGCTTCCTTTGGAAATTCTAATTTTGTTGCCAAAATAGTGACTCTTTGTGTAAAATTTTTGAAACAGTTAAACAATTGTCTGATACATTTAAATTTATAAAAAAATACAGCCGAACATGGAAAAACTGGCAACAGCTGTAGATTTTCAGCATTTGGCTACAGATGCTATCTACAGAGGAAGCCCCACAGGGGTGCATATCTTATATGTTGCCATCATATTTTTCACACATGAATTTTGAACACCTTTTTTTAACAACATTCTTGAAGTGATATTTATCATTTTGGTCTTGTTGAAAAGAAAATCTCTTACATGGGAAATCCTTTAAATTTTGTATTTATTTCATTTTTTCATGAGTTCTAGCTTTATAAAAGTCAATTATTTCTTTTTAAAGATATATTTTTTGTTATAATAAAATAATAATAATAATGCGAGAGAACAAGATGCTTACAATTTTTAGGACAGTTTTACGTCTGACAACGGTCTTTTGGAACCAGCATGATAAAATATGGTCAAAATTAATGTTTGACAAAAGTTTCAAAATAAAAAAAGGAAACTTTGTCCATCCTTATATAGGAGATTTGATTTTCTTTATGAGGTGTTTATATATTTTGCAAAAATGAATAATCTTTCATATTGGCTACACTTTTATGTTTTACTAGGAGTACTTCAAAGGCCAGCTCAGACATAGATAAGATCACTGCTCTATTCCCTAAGGTTTACTTATGCTAATTAATGTGATAAGCATGGTCATTACTTTTCCCTGGAAAGGACATCCGAGGGGTTGTGGCCTACATGGAACACAAAATGTATTGTTCACTTGGACTGAAGTACTTGTAATATGCATCGTTAGTTTTACTGTGCAGCAGTAATGTGTTGATCCCATAGGGAGATACATGATAATGAATTTACATTGCAATTTTCTGGTTCCTACTTTTAAAGGAATGCCACCAGCATGTTAAATATTAATGGTATGTACAAGTACTCTTAAAGTGCCTAACTTACTGCACCTGATTTGAGTGTTTTCTGACCCAGCAGTCTATGATTATATTGCCACGCATATTGTTAACCTTTACAGTTACTGTCCATATGACCTGTAAAGGCACAGGGAAACCAAAGCAAGACTTCCAGCAGGCTGTAGACTTACTGTTCCAACTAAACAATCCAGGTATGTGAATTAAAGTGTTTGTCTATCAGTATATATAGAATTAATGTTGATTTTATTGTCAGTTGCTTTTTCCATGTGGACATGCATGTCTTGGATACTACTAGTTTGCACAGATATAATCTGCTCATTTCCTAACATGGACTCCAAGCAGACAAAGTTCTTTGTTATCTGCACTTCATTTGCTCTTCCCCTTTTTTCACAGAATTTTGTTTATAGTATGGGAGATAAAATTATACTGTTACTGTCCCCGCAGATTGATACACCAGTTGGGAAGCTGATTATTATCAACTTGGCCAGTAACCGCCTGTAACCATGGAAACAATACTTGGCCAATTAGAAACAGTCAGTTTTTGAAAGCCAAAACAGTGACTTTGTCAAACAACGGTAGACCCCAGCAGAGTAGACAGAATACAGAGCGGTGGCCTGTTTCAGACGCAAATTATGGACTTTTTCATGCAATTGAAATAAACCAATATTTCCAGAAAGAAGACTCTTCAATGAGATATTTGGTTCTTCTAGGACTAGGACAACTGTGTTATACTGTTCATATTCAAGCAGTAAAATATTATTGCGGTTATACAATTTAATATACTACATATTTTGACTTCACCAACCAAGCATAAAATAAATTCAAGTTGCTTGAAATGTTTTCAAAGAAACCACATTGCTAAAAATGGAATCCTGGAAAATTGGGGTTGGAAAATTACTCACTTGCAACCTGCTTTGTACATGTAGGCTAATTTACAGCCCTATAATAGCTTTTACGACACACACTAACACCATAGCAGCTGTCCACTGGGTTTTTGTGATAATTTGTGCCACTTTTTGTGATATACATATGGACAGTAGTACCACTTCCATATTTATACAGGTTAGACAGTAACAGGTTAGCTTATGGAGCGTAAAGAGTTTGAACTGCGGAATATGGTAACCAGGACCAGTAATTGATCCGGTACAAAAAGACGCAAATATGATATGCATCAGAGTCTTAGTATCTGAGCTTCTAGTGATAATTAACACCTTTGATTTTAAGTTATCATTTGGTTACAATTTTCAAAAGAACTTTAACACAAGCAACACATTTGATTGAAATGTACATTTATATAATATTAACTTGATTAATGTAGACCTTTCAAAATCCGAACTGATTCTGGCCACCAGGATTGCACAATGATACAGCAAGTTGTCTTCAGTACACGGAAATTCCTGTATTTTGAGAAATAAGATAGATGTTGGGCATTACTTTTCATAGCTTCCCGCGCATGTTAAACAATGCAATGCAGGTCAAGGTAGGTTGACCAAACTTTGGAAGCAAAGCACACTGTAGCTATAAAATCAGTAACATGCATGCTTATCATGCAGAGGTGACCAAAGTTGGCATCTGGATTTGAAAAGGTCTGTATTTGCCTGGCAAGACAATTCTTTCCAGGGTCTACTTGTCCAGGGACAAGTGTTCCTATCTTTTACATGTAAATTTTCACAAATTTACTTGTCCCCATCAATTTTTACTTGTCCTGGACAATAGGACACGCAAATTGGTGAGCCCTGATATGAAGGAAGGACCTTAAGTTAATGTACCAGTCCTTGAAACAGATATTAAAATTCATTTAAATGCACCTTGCCATACTAAAAATGTCAGTTTCTAAAAAATATTTCAAGAGATATAATATCATTGGAATCGCAAATTTATTAGTTTATTTTATTTTATTTTTAACAGAAGAAGTTGAAAATGAAGAAGCGGAGGATGCAAAGCCAAAAGTCTTGTGGTCTCTGTTCTACAGTCAAACCAATAACACAGGAAATAAAAGCGATGATCAGACACCTTCAAATGTTGTCATTACTTCTGGACCTGGGCCAACCTTTGATATGGATAGCACAGTTGCTGAGGTATGCAATATAAAGGGCAATATCTAATTCATTCCATGCTGTGGTCACAGGCCTTGGTCAGTGGTTCTGGCACTGTCTGGCAAGCCATGCTGCAGCTGCTTTTGTGTAACATATATCTGTAGGTGTGCTTGCCAAACAGTTTTTATGTGACAACTTGAACTTGTTAAGGACACTTCAGACACCAAAAACCTTTGCATGGCCAATTTTGACATTTTAACGGTTTTTACAAGATGAATGTCCTTTCTATTAGTTGTCAAAATTTCGAGCTTTTAACTAAAGTAGAAATATGAGAAAAACGCCAAAAACCACACGGGCATGTGGACATCCGAACGTCCATGTGTCATTCTTTTGGTTTTCACCCGTCAATCATACTTAACAGCCTGTCACGTGGCTGCAGGTAGCAACGGCCCATGGCACAAAGACAGTGGTATCAGGGCGGATATGCGAAATAAGGCAGCATGCCGAAAGTATGCTTGTGGGCAGGGAAAAGATGCAAACATGGGAACATATCATAGCGTTAGTGGTTTACTTTATAGTTATCTTGCTTGATTTGCGTTCTAATGAAGGGAGACTTTAAATGTTCAAGAGGAGCGGGAATCGTCAGACGATGTCCCTTCAAACTTCAAAGGCCGTGCCGCGATGGATTACCCCAGGGGTCCTGCACACCAAAGCTGGCGGGGGAAAAAAACTTACACCCTAATCAACGATACCCACGCACATAATAATACTTTATCGGAACCCAGGGATGAGGAAATAAAAGTACAAATAAACACATTGAAATAAGCATAAACGTGAACACAAGAGAAAACACACAAACTAGCGTTACAAAGCTCAGGTTGGAAAGAGAAATGAAACTCATTGAGAAAATAACTACAAAATAATGACAAGCTAACTAAGTAAAGTGTAAAGACAAGTCTAACAAGCTAACTACATAAAGTATACAGATACAAGACGAGTAAATACAATAAAACACAATCCCTAAAAATGGGGTGAAGAGGTAGGGGGCGGAAGACCAAACCCCGCCATCCGTGCACTGACCATGAGTGGCCGCAGGCCGCCCCACCGAAGCAAGGCAAGGCAACACAACTTTCGTTGCCAGGCTAGAGGTCACAGGGCCGGAAGGGCCGCCTCCATGACGTCACACTTTGAAACCAGACTGTCGCTATCGCCGTTTGACAGATCGCTGAATAATGTTTTCCGTACTTCAAAGGCTCTTTTATTCATGTGATTGGCCAAGAATTGATTGACAACCTCCCCAAATGTTCATGGACGATATTTGCTACGTTTTGTACAAATGTCAACTCAACTTGAGCAAATGGTATTGTTTGAGAGGCAAATGATCAACATCAAAGGCCTTTGAAGCTTGTTTTCTCAGAAAGGATAATAGGACGAGAGCCCCACCTAAGAATGGTTATTCCAAGAAAACGGCTGGGCGAAATTTAATCCGGTTAACGGCTTTTGATTCTTTAATGTCTGAACCGCAAAAACGATTCAGCGATTTTCTAAATTTTGCTTCGTTCTTTTTCTGTGAAATGAAGAAAATGAACATCTTGAAAATCAAAGGGAAAATTGAAACGTCAAACTTTGAGGATGGATAACAGAAAAACGAAACCAAACATAAAATATCGCAGGATCGTTTTTTGTTGCCAATATGTCAGGATTAAGATCCAAGTGTAATTATGATTTTATCACAAATAATTAGTGACTTATATCGACATTTATGGGGTGGATGCTTTGCGGTCAACATTCAATTGTTTATTCAACAATTAACATCACAGACACCCAAATACGGAACATATAAATTCTTTGGAGTATGACGAGTACACACATATATGATATGTTATTCTAACGCAAATACATTTTGAGCTAGGATTGACTAAAGTGGGATTTATTTTGGTGTCTTACCTGTCCTTAACTATACTCATGTTATTAGCACTGGTAGCTCCGAAGAGGTTCTCCGTTCATCCTTCATCACCAGATCACATGTAGTCTGTCTTAAATGTCATAGCCAATAAATGCTAAAACAGTTTTCTCTGTAATTTTGGTATTGGTATTTCTTGGTGAAAAGGACGATAAAGCCAAGGTAAGAATAATCAGGGAGATTATCATGACATTTCTCAGCATTTGTGCAGAGAGTCACTGAGGTGAGGTTGATGGGGCAAAGTACCATGATGATGTTTCTCCCTTGGCATAAACGCCAAGTCATCCTGAAAAACAGCCAAACAGGATTCCCGCAACATTTATCCATTTTTTCAGCGTTTCTCTGCAAAAAAAAAAAAAAAAAATGCTGAGGCTCTTCTGGTGTTCGATTTATATGGTTAAAAAATCTCTTGATGACATTACTTACACAGCAGTGTGCATTCATTAGATGCCTTCAGTGAACATAGACAATATTTGTGCACCATTGAGAGAATATATATCAATAAGAAGACTAGGCAAGTGTTGATAAGGACAGTTACAATGTACATGGTGTGCCAAATAAGCCTAGCCTGTTTCATCCTTCACTGGACTCATCAGAGGCTAATGAGTAATAATTGACCACATGTTGAGCATAGCTAACTCCAGTTAACTCATTCCATACCAGTCCCTTATTTTTCCGTATATTAACATAGATTTAAGACGACAATTGCATATTTAAATTCTTCTTGAAAAGAGCTTTCATTCAAATACCAACATGCCTATAGTCTTAAGTCAGTGGTTCTTGCACTGCCTGGCAAGTCATTCTGTAGCTGCCGCAAGGGCAGCTGCAGCATGACTTGCCAGGCAGCACCAGAACCACTCACCAAGGCCTGTCACCATAGTATGGAATGAGTTAAAATCTTTCAACTTCACAGTTAACTCTTCCAGTGCCAAATTTTAACTTTTGACATGATTGGCACTGGAAGAGTTAACATGTGGTTGAATCAAAACTGAGTTGTGTTGTGTGCACCATTGACAGAAGCCTGCTTTTATAATGTGATCACTTCTGCACCCGCCCTTAAATGTTCACTAAAAGGAAACATCATTTTAACTAAAATGCTCACCTGGTATTATGCATACCAATGTGTACAGGTACAGTGTACTGGAACAATGTTGCCATGAAGTGTCATGGCCAATAACAACAATTTGAAGATTCACAAGTTTAATTACTGTAAATGTACTTTTTTGTGTGTACAAATTTTCATGTTTTTTTAAATTCACGCATTTCATTGAATTTTCAATTTCACTACTTTCAATGTAATACTATTAAATTAATGTTAAACTGTTATTTCGCTGCATTTTTATTTTGACTGTTTTGTGCCATCATTGAAATAAGCAAAAATAGAAAATACAGGGAAATAAAAGCAATTTACAGTAAATTACATTGTGCAACGGGAAAATCACCACTGACTTATGTCTGGATGTTTTATTGTAGGCAAAAGGTTTATTTGAGAAGATGTATCCAGGAGAAGAGTTCCTGCCAAAGCCACCAAACCCAGAGGACATCATATACTGTGATGGAGGTGAAGCCTTGGCATCGGAGCCAGAGGGAGATAAAGACCCATCTGAAACTGCAGAAGATGGGGGACAGTCAGAGTCTGTAGCGGAGAGAGATGAAAGTGAAAGCACAGCTGAGGAAACTTCCAAACCAGAACAAATTACCTCAACTGATGAGAAAGGACAAGTAGCATCTACGGACTATGATGGAGGTGGGCGTGGCAAAGCCACCAGGGGGCGGGATGTTGTCCCAATGGATGACAAAGTGCAAGCTGACTCGGCAGACTGCAAAAACTCGACTGTTCAAAATGATACTCCATTTGTCACCAAAGTAGATTCCACTGGATCTGTCAGCAAAGATGATTCTTCTGTGTTAGGTGCTGGTGATATGTAAGTCAGGTCGTAGCCTGTAACTCAGGGCTACCAGTCCCAATGTCAATTTGGATGTATACTTATATTCTTATAAAACATACATGGAACTGTACAAAGTAACTGTAAAAATTAATATATTGGTCTGTGTAATTGTTTCAATGTGAGCATGTTCAGTGCATAGATGTACACATACAGTGTAAGTATAGGTTATCGCATTGCAAAGTAGACCTTGTGTAGTTGTAGGTATCTTGAATATAGCATGAGTTTACTGCTCTATCCTGATACAATACACAATAATCAGCTAACAGATATACAGAGTGAAGTGTAGTCCAAGAATTCTCTTCTGGGTTTGCCATCCATCTCCCTTACCTTGGGTCTGCTGCCCAGTCAGGGCACATGGCTGCCTACGTCATAGCATACCAGCTGCTTACAAAGACATATGCATGACACTACTGTCTTGTATAATTATGTAGATCTGTTACAAAACATGCCCTTTTGCCATGTGACTTTGAACCGAAGTGGATTGATAAGACTTGGAGTATGCAGTTCAAAATTATTAATACAATAATCGATGGTTCATATGTATTGACGGTGATAGTTCACATGTATTGTTCACACTGTGGCATCTTGAAATCATGATTTGCCTTCATTCACACTCTCTCAGATGCCTTTTATAATTGAGAATAATACAACATTGAAAAACTACTTGCACACAAAATAAATAAACAGTATGACTGTCTCTGACTGTAAACTGTTCCTAATATGTTAATAATGACTTTTTTTCATGTCATTTGGGAAGAGTAGGATTCACATGTATTCCCCTCTTTTCCTTATAACTTTCCATGAGCATGATACAATCATACATATGATCGTCACATATGATCATGTGACATAGACTGTTATACCAAATTATACTGTTAGATGTGTGCAACTCCTGTATTAATTAAATGGTCAACAAGTGACTTTATAAGGATACCACTTTTGTTATACAGTGCTCCCTTTTTATAACACCCCTCATTCCAAGGGGGTGTCTGATATAACACGGTGTGTACCATGGTTCCCACTGATATAGTTTTCCCATTACCTCTATGTTAAAAGTCCCTCTGTTATAAGGCAGTTTTTCTATAACATGCATATGGTCTCTTTTGGGGATCCCAACACCAGCGTTGTGGGGGGGGGGGGGGGGGGGGGGAGAGCACTGTACCTATCAAGTGATGTAGATATTCATTTAACAATTGCTTCCACTATCAAGTGTACATAGTATACGTTCACACGTTCATGCAGGTTACTAGTTATTTTGGACTCCTGCAAATGGGAATTCTAATCCAAAAAAAAATTTGCTTACTCAAATCCTGTAATGCAGGGCACCTGTCCACATCTAGCCAAAACCTTTAATGTTTCTTGCTATTACACTTCAAATCAACTCCTGTGATTGGTATAGATAGAAGAATTTGTAAATTTCCAGCTGTGGAACATGCTCAGTACATTCATAGTCATTTCTGTGGGTGCCTGCGTGACAGGGCTCCACCGTGTCTCTAATTGATGTTGTTCCAGGGCATATTAAAGGGACTTCCAACCCATTATTATCAGGCATATTGTCCAGATGTGGTGACAGATTGATTGAAGTTTTTTTATTAACACAAGCAATTTGATCTGCTGTCAAAAGAAGCAACTCTACACTATTTTCATCTGCAAATATGGGTTTACTAGATTTGTCTGAATTGGTCTGTCATTTGGATCGCACCTTTAGAGCGCTTCCTTTAACTTTTGAACATGCATTATGTGTCTGCTCTCTTCTGATGCATATAAAAGGCAAGGCTTTAACCTATTCAAGTTAAAGACATCATGTAAAATTTCTCCTTTCGGAGTAGCTAGAATGTAAGATGTTCTATCAAGGATTTCTTGAGTCACGAGTGGGCTGCACCATGAGGCATATTTTTTTTTTGGTGGTAAGAGAGGAGGAAGTTGGCCTCAACAAATACACAAGCTGTCCTACTGAATAAATAGGATTTTTATTAAGTTTTTTTTTTGTTTATTTGAATGTTTTGCTTTTCTTGATTGTCTCTTTGCAATTGAAGTACTGGTTTCAAAATGTGTTAGAATTTTTCCTTCAGATTTTCCACTTACTCTTGGTATGTACATGATAAGCCACTAACTAGATTGAACACCAAACTCGTTTAAGTGGCTGGGTCATGTCCAAAGATCAGTTCATTCTGGCTATAATTTCCAAACTGCTGTGAGGAGAATGAGTTGTACATGTATGTGTAACACGTGGTTGACATATATCTAACCCAATCTGTCCAATACTGTTTCAAATTTACCTTCAAAAATCGGACAAGGTCTGAATGTGGCTTTCAACATGCAAACTACTATGGCTTTCGACACTGATCTCCTCCTATCGATCTGAAGTGAGTCACATAGGAGCGTTACTAGTTTCTGTGTTAAGGATGCAGCTGCATCAGTCACTAAACATGTCGGTGGGCCAAAAATACTAAAGATCTTTGTATCATGGCTTTGTAAATGGTTTCCGCCTCAAGCAATTTCAAGGGACAACAGATTACATGCCTAGAAATCTCATCACAAGCTTACGCATAATGTGTTTGAAACCTGTTAAAAGACATGGGTATAGTTGTATACATAAAATTTTGTGCTATAAGATGCAATTAGCAAATGCTTGTCAGTAATTTGATAAGGAATATTTCACATTACTGCAGTGGAAACTTTTATCATAGTCCAAGGAAACAAGCCAATGGAGTAATGTCTTGACATAGTCATGATGATAGCGATTGTGGCATGCGATATCAATGTCAAACAACACATGCAAGATGAGTCTAGTGCTAAGGACTGGCTCAGGAAAGTGATGTTCTGGAAGTTCTCCTTTACTTGACATACATGAAATAATCACCCATAATGTGGCATGCCTGTTTATTATCTATCAGATTTAATTGTGTTTGCAACTTTGTTAGCTCAGCTGACTTGTCAGTCAGCTGAGCTTTTAGGATGCTAGGTTGTCTGCCCTCCATCCATCTGCACTCCCAAGAGTATACTTGTGAGAAAATCGCTACTTGTGGGGTGATTCCCACAAGCAAGTGGTTTTTAAAATGCTGTATGGTCATTTTCACCTTACTTGTGAAGTTTTAAAAAAATCACACCACACCATGGGTCAAAGAGTCAGCCATTTTGTTTTTCAACCTTGAATCATGTAAATGTTTCAAAGTTCAAAAAAACCCACAAGTCCTATCCATCACCCCACAAGTCGCAATTTGCACAAGGACCTATGAGAGAGTCCATCCATTCACAATTCACATTTTCGACCTCTTCTCTGAGACCATCAGCCAGATTCACTTCAAACTTGGTGGCAAATGTATGTTGGGTAGGTCTCTCCCAAGTTTGTTCAAATGGTCATGCTCCAATGAGTTTTGGATATCTGATGAATTTGTTCGTTCTTTTTTGGTGGCCAATCTTAAAAAATCATATCCGAAAATGCTCACCCAGTTGCTTTGATATCACACAGGAACACTTCTGGGGACTCCTAGTTCTTAATTTGTTCACCAGGTGGTGATGCAATTTTTTTCCTTTTTTTATGCTTTTTTGTCTTTTCGCCATTTTCGACTTCTCAAGAACTGTCACTCCGATGAAGCTGAAACTTGGTGGATATGTTCCTTGTGAAAGGGGCAAACAAAGGTGTGCACTAGGTGACACTTCTGTGGATTTCTGATTTTTAACGCTTTTTTTTTTTCAATTTGGGTACCTATCGATAATTGTACCTCTCCTATTGCATGATCACTGTGTAAATCAATGGGCATTCTAAATTAATGCTCATTCACATTTTCGACTTCTCTGAAACCGTCAGCCAGGTTAACTTCAAACTTGGTGGCAATGTACCTTGAGTTGGTCTCTACCAAGTTTGTTCAAAGGGTCAAGCTCCACTCATTTTTGATTTATTATGAGTTGTTTTTTTTGGGGGGGGGGGCAATCTTTAAAAAATGTTCTCCGAAACCACTCACCCAAGTGCTTTGATATCACACAGGAACACTCCAAGGGACTCCCATTTCTTACTTTGGTCTTGATGCCTGAGTTTGAATATTTTTTATTCAGGTAAACGTTGGTTGATGCATGCATTTTATTGTATTTTTGTCTTTTTGTCCAGAACCACTTACTAGTAGCCAATACCCTAGTCCACAGTCTGAACTCTTTATTCTTCATAAACTAACCTGTCACCGTCTAACCTACATACATATGGAAGTACTATTGTCCACACCTTTTGTAGAATTTTGACATAGGCTGAATTAGTCCAAACGAATCAGAGGGTCTTCAGTGGGTAACTACTCAGGACATGTCACAGAGCCTGTACCCATACATGTCTCTCTGAGAAGCAGCTCTTCATCTGAGCTAAATATTCAGCAAAGACAACCCACATAATAATGAATAAATATGAACATGGCATATAATGAATTAGGCAAATAAGTGAAGTTTTGCTTATAAATGCAGAGCTGTATTATGAATGAAAGATCTAGAGTTCCTGTCAAACCAAACATAATTACTAAATTTGTATAGTGCAAGTTCAGATAAGAACAATTTGACTTATCCCTGAACCAATATGTACCCTTTCTAGCTGGATAGCTTACTTTAGTTAAACCACCCGCACTGAAGT
The DNA here is from genome assembly GCA_964020975.1 of Hermodice carunculata. NCBI lineage: Eukaryota > Metazoa > Annelida > Polychaeta > Eunicida > Amphinomidae > Hermodice > Hermodice carunculata. Next base: position 500,214 of record CAXHWN010002014.1, on the reverse strand, counting down.
AGAAGCAAACTGGGGCATTATATCCAGTCCCAGTGATTGTAAAATAAACAGTTGCAGCTAGACCACCTCTACTAACTGAGGGAAATCCTAACAAATTCTGCAACAATGGACAGCCAGCACCAGAAATGTAAAACAATCTCCATGATGACACTTGCTCCTTACTTTGAAAGTTTCTAAACCATAAAGCTCTATTTCACTGCCAACCTAGATTTCGTGTTTCAACATAATCGGTCAAGTTTGAATATTTTTTTGACATTGAGTAAATGTGTACTTAGGCATGTCAGAAAAGAATGGAACTCATGGGCATTTAAGTCAATAACAAATTATCAAAATATAGTTTATCTTGACCAAATTGTAAGTTCAATAAGGCATACCTGTAACTGTCAAAGGCAGCTGCTTGCTACTGATAGCCCCTGGGGGTTTAACTTGACAGAAAACATGTAAGCCTTAAAATGTCTGAAATGATGAATATTAAAATAGAACGATGCCAAAAGAATTGAGTGGCAAAACAGGCTAGTATTCAAAAAATTATTGAAGCCAAACTTTGAAACAATCTCTGGATATTAACAACAAAATTTGTCGGGCATGTCGGAAAAGAATGAAAGTCTTTAGCTTTTAAGTCAGGAAAATGTCATCAAAATATAAAATCTTTCATAACCAGATATCAAGTACAATTAGGCAAGCTTGCAACAGGCATGTCTAAAATTTGTAAAATTATTGTAGCCAAACTTTCTAATAATCTTTGGATATTAACAGCAAAATTTGTAGCGCAAGCCAGAAAAGAATGAAAGTCATTAGTATTTAAGTCAAGAGAATGGAATAAAAATAAATTATTTCTTAACCAGACATCAAGTACACTTAGGCAAGCTTGTAACTGTCGTACGCCACTGCTTGCTAACGATAGCCCCTGGGACAGAAAAAAAATAGCCGAAATTGTCTGAAAGGTGAATATTAAAACAGAATGATGCCATAAGATGAAATGAAGTAGCAAAAGAGGCAAGTGTAAAATCTCTAAAATTATTGAAGCCAAACTTTCTAACAATATCTGAATACTTAGAGCAAAATTTGTAGAATATTTGATGAAAAGTATATCTTTTAATCCTCTTGACTCAAGTTTATTGTAGATAAATGTGGTTCTAGATGCAAAGTTCTGAAATTTAGAACAAATACGACCAAGTCTCAAATTTGTGACAGAAATGTATTATATCCAATAGCTCACGGAATCTTATTGTTAGGGAAATGATAGTTAACTACTTCAAAGTTAAACTCGTCAATTTTGTGATTGATTGGAATGCAAAACCTCTCATTAGTGACCCGAATATCCAAGTCCAGAAACACAGCTCTTAAACCATCTGAATTGTTACCTTCCAAAGGGGTACCTTTAGGGTAAACTTCTTTAGCAATTTCACTGAAATTGAGTAAATTTACACAATCGATGTCATTAATATATCTTGTGTTGTGTGATAATTTTGTAGTCATTCAAAAGTCCTTTTTCATCTATTTATCCAATCATGTACTTAAATTCAAGCCAGGGTAAATATAAATCAGCAGATAATGGGGAGCAGTTGCTACCCATTGGAATGCTTTTTATTTGTCGAAAACCCAATGATCCGCATTGAACTAAAGTATTATCCAAAGAAATTATATAGCGTCTTTCAAAGTTTCTACAGCGTAAGATTTGACGTTACATTTTGAATATTTATTATGCGACCAATACGCTTTCTTTGAAAATGAATCATCGTGGTTTTATCAAACTGCAAACTGTTTTCAGATTATTGCTGGCTACATATGTGGATGAAAAGGTGTCGTCTAGAATGTGTATCTGTGCTTGTTACCGTGCTTCAAACTTAATGCCACTGTACATTGTGGGATTGGTGGATTCAGCCTTGATATTCCAGAGCAAACAGAAATAAAGAAAATCCGTGGGCCGCATTTTGGGCACACTTGTAAGGATCAGTGCAGTGAAAACAGTAGAGAATATGGTTGAACCGGCAACAAGTTATTTCCACATTTTTTGCATACAAATGTGACATCGTAATTTCAGACCAAAGCAGATTCATGTCACCAATTTAAAGGAAGGGGTTATACTTTTTTGTTATTTTGATTTGCTGATCGTGGCCTTTCCAACATTGTATCAATTGCTGATTTGTAACTTCATGGAGTCGGACAGAGGATAGTGGACTTAGTTTACCAGGGCATAACTCGATAACATTAAAACTAGTCTTTGCGGTGTACCGGGGCATAACTCGACTACCTTAAACTAAAGTCTTTACGGTGATACATCTCTAGAATTCTCGTAACACTCTTACAACTTTCCAGGTATACCACAATGAGATACATTGTGAACTAATCATAGCTGGTTATCAAATAGACTATACTACATGAACGTGGACCTGATGCAAAGCTGACAGCTATCTGTAGATTGACCTACTGAAAAACCAATAATAAAACTAGAACAGACTGATTTTCCAACAGAAAATCAAATGTCTCCCGGTGGAACACTTGCGTCTGAATAAGCTACAGGTGAAAACAAATTACAAATGACCAAGTTTGCTTGAAAATTACAATCTTATTTCAGCTCTCACATAGATACATTACTCTAGCAATTTTCATCACGTTCTTCAAGACTTATTGCAGAGAAACCAATTTCACATAAGTGACCCTGTGACCTTGAGAAATCGCTCAAGGTCATCCAAATACAATCTGAACCTCGGTCTTGCCAAGATGCACAATCGTACTAAGTTTCATCAAATTCCATCCTGTTCTTCATGACTTATCGAACGGAAACCAATTTCCCATAAGTGACCCTGTGACCTTGAAAATTCGCTCAAGGTCATCCAAATACAATCCCAACCTAGGTCTTGCCTAGATACATAATACCAAGTTTCATCAAATTCTGTCAAGTCCTTCAAGACTTATCGCACGGAAACCAAGTGTTGAAGAACCTGAACAACAACAACAACAACAACAAGCGGAAGAAACGGGCACTAAAACAATATGTCCCCCGGCTTCCACCGGGAGACATGATTACAGGTAAAAAATGCACTTTTTGAATTTAAATGCTTTAGTTTTTCCCGGTATTTTCAGTATTTTGTTTTACTTCTTTCTATGTGTGTTGTTTGTTTGTTTGCTTGTTTGTTTGTTTGTTTGTTTTTTTTTCATTTTTTTCTTTTAATTTCTTTTTTATTATATTTGTTGATTTCCAATTAGAATTATCCCTTTAAGGCAGTCTGCGAGTCAGGCCGACATACAAATAAAGCTGCTTCAGTGACAGTGACGCTATTAAATATGGACCTGAAGTTGCTCTAAACATATCGAGTAGAGCCCAATATTTTTTTTAAATGATTTTTTACTCCGTAATGAATGGTACATGTGTTGTATAATATACAGATTGTACATCGTCACAAACATACATCCTTATGCTTGCAGTACACAATCGGTACACATATTGAATCTTACGTCAACTGATTTCTTATTGGTCACAAGACTTACTTCAAGATAGCACACTCAAAATCTCCAAATATCAGTTTATCCACCCTATTACCAGGTAAAGATCACTCTATATGTACATTTTAGACAACCGAGAAAGCAAATTGGTATATCAAATACTTTTAGTATACAGGTATATAAAAGTAATAAACATAGTAGGGCCCAATATTGGATAAAATAAGGTTTTAAAAAGGTTCAGTATTGCTGAACCATCTTTCGACATTAAACTTAAGCGTCCAATAATCGACACCCCCCTGGCTACGGACCTGGTTGCATACATATAAGTACCAGATTGTGGTTCTGTGTTCTCGATTCCAGGAATAGTGCGACAGCTGCATGTTATCTTAATAGGCATGAACTAAGCAGAAAAAAATCCACCAACAAAGCCATACACATTTGCGCCATATCAGCTGAACAGTTACAGTGTACATAAGTATATCATATTTGCAAGTAACTGAGCAGCAACAGCAAACGCTTTCAAATGTCCCACCTGCGCAAACTGACAAATATTACTGTACCAGTAGCTATAACACATTAATCCAGACAGAATATAACTTTTGTGACGAACATTTGCTTGATATCAAATATATCTGTGTGCCTTGAAACATATGTTTAATTTAAAATGATAACTAGTTTCAATGACAATAGGAGTTCAGTATACACATTTACTGAGCTGTCAATGTGAATACTATGTTCTATATGCAGAATTATTGAGCTTGGCTGACTGGAGCTATCTGGGCCTTCTCTTTATCCCAGGAGACCACTAGACCTCTGGGTAGAAGCCTGCATTGTGCACAAAGCAGAACAGTCTTCCAGTCCACAGTGAATGCTTTGACAGATTTGTGCAGTGCAATAAAAATTGAAACAATTACTCTGTGGAATAGTGTCATCTCAGTGACTTTCCCCAGCCTGCCATGGGAAACTTTGATGTGTTTGTCCTCTTGAAACCATTGAGATAAGTGCAGTGTTTTTCAGGTACCCTACACATTACATATGATTAGTTCTTACATACACCCACACATACATATATATATATATATATATATATATATTCTATAAGCATAAGTAATTTGGTATTGTCTTGTAAATCTTTCAATATCATTTATTTGATATCCTGCATCAAATCTAAATCACAATGTGTGGGCCTAACTACTCAATCAGTTAAAAAGAGAGTTTTTTTGTTTAACCATTTCAAATCTGAGGGGCATTTACATATGAATTGCCAGATACAAATTACTGATTACATAGAGCCAAAATTGTTAGACCAAGATAATTATGTTAACACACAAAAATTATTACAAATGGAAAATTTCTGGATCAAAACACTTAATTTAGCTTTTCCCTTTGGACTCAATGACAGAATTTTAGGCTTTGGCGATGTTAGGACTTTGAACTTTGCAACTCTTGATAGCAGTCACACACCTTTTCATAATAATCAGGCTGGTATTCAAAGAAGAAGATGTGACGGACAAAGGAAATCACGGAAAAACAGGAAACTTAGGAACGCGGATACAAAAAACCTTGTTCAAAATTTGCTACAGTCTTTCTGTAATGGCATTGATCAATTACATATAGCTGTTGAAGCACTATCATTGTGAGATACAACCAGAATCTATGGATCTTTGGGTCTTACTTATTCTGAACACACATTTGCGCAAAATATTTGTCAAATCGTTTATGCTTACACAACAGCTATTCGGAAACCAGATTGTTATAAGAAAAAATTGGATCAAATGTTTTACAGCATTCCTTTCAAAGACAAACCTACTGATTTACTGAACACTCAGTCCCTTTACATGATACCCAAAGAATGCAAAATAAAAGACCCCCCCCCCCCATTATTTCCTATAAATATGGCAATAATATTGGACAAAGTATCATGAATTACGAGAAATAATCTGGCTTCGATTACTCTTCAGGATATCACAGCGAATCAAAATTGTGACTGTATGTCAAACAGTAAATATTCTAATTTTGTTGATGCATACCACAAACGTATTTACAGATAATTTGGATATAATACAAAATTCAGTTTTAAAAGAATTGATAAAAAAGGTACAAAATTTCGGATATGTCCTAAGTTGAACACTGACAGTATTTTTCAGGATACATGTAATGCATTTTATTCCTACTGTATGAAATGGGCAAAGAGAGAAAAATTGAATTTCAGAGATTTGAAGGATGGGTATCAAACTTGCAAAGAGTCTTTAGAAATATAATTTATCGTTACAAGTCACACATTAAGAATTTCAATACAGTTGATTTAAAACAGTCTAAAGTTTCTGAAGCAGTCAAAGAACTACAAAAAAGATTTGTAATCACTTACATTGATAAGGTAGGTGACAATCTTGGGATTATCTGCAAAAAATATTATCTGGATGTTTTGAAAAATGAACTTTGCATCAACAATATTTCAGACGAAAGAGGAAATGATGTATATATGTTACACCAACAATCCATTGATAATTTGATAGATAGACATAAAGATGAGATGAAAACGAATTTTAATAGCAAAATTTCTGAAGAGGACTCCTCTTTTCCACTTTTGTTCTGGATACCGAAGTTACATAAAACTTTACCCTTTTAAATGTAGATTTACTGACGACAGTTGCAAGCTTGCCTAATTGCACTTGATATCAGTTTAAGAAATATTTTATTTTGATTGCATTCTCTTGACTTAAATACTAAAGACTTTCATTCTTTTCTGACTTGCCCTACAAATTTTGCTGTTAATATCCAAAGTTTATTAGAAAGTTTGGCTACAATAATTTTACAGATTTTAGACTTGCCTGTTTTGCTACTAAATTTTATCTTTTGGCATCATTCTGTTTTAATATTCACTTTCAGACATTTTAGGCTTGCATGTTTTCTGCCAGGTTAAACCCCCCAGGGGCTATCTGTAGAAAACAGCGGCCGCCGACAGCTACAAGTTTGCCTAATTGTGCTTAAAATCGTGTTAAGAAACATGATGTCTTGATAACATGTTTTTGACTTAAGTGTTAATGACTTTCAATCTTTTCTGACATGCCTATATGCACATTTACTCAATATTAAAAAAGTACTCAAAATTGACAATATATACTTAAATGTCACAAACCGGACACATTACGTTGAAACATTGACTCGGGGTTGGCAGTGAAATAGACCTTAATTGTTTGGAGACTTCCAAATTGAGTAGAAGGTTTCATCATGGGGTTTGTTTTACATTTCTGGTGCAGGATATCCATTGTTGGAGTACTGGTTAGGATTTCCCTTGATTTGTACAGGTGGTCTAGCTGCAACTGTTTATTTCACTGGGACTGAATATAATGCCCCATTTTGTTTCTACTTCAGTTATACACTGGCAGGTGATTCAGCTAGGATAAGCTATCCAGCTAGAAAGGGTACATACTGGTTCAGGGGTAAGTCAAATTGTTCTTATATGCACCTGTAATATACATATTTAGTAATTATGTTTTGTTTGACAGATATTCTTCTTTCATAATGAAGTTCTACATTTATAAGCAAAACTCCACGTACTTTGCTAATTCATCATTTGCCACGTGCATATTTATTCATTATTATGTGGGTTGTCTTTGCTGAATAGTTAGCTTAGTCAAGGAGCCGCTACTGCTCGAGACATGTACGGTTATAGGCTCCGAAACCTGTTCTGAGTAGTTACCCGCTGAAGACCCTTTAATCTATTTGGGCTAATACAGCTTATGTCAAAATTCTACCTAAAAACTTGTGTAATATGGACAATAGTACTTCTATATGCATATAGGTTAGACAGTAGCAGGTTAGCTTATTAAGTAGAGCAAAGAGTTGGGACTGTGGAATAGGGTAATGACCACTAGAAAGTGATTCTGGACAAAAAGACATAAATACAATTTTTACATGTATATATATATATATATATATATATATATATATATATATATATATATATATATATATATATATATATATATATATATATATATATATATATATATATATATATATATACACACACACAGACAGGTATATAGTAATTACTGAAGAAAACCATTTTCTTTTGTTAGGTTGCCACCTTTAAATTATATTAAATATATACGTATACATTCTCAGCATTACTACCCCAAATTGTTGCCTCCGTCTGGAATGAATAACTCCATACAGTCGGCATTTTTGCCAACACCAAGGGCGTTTCACAATAGTTTTACTGTAAAATAAAGTAGCATTGAGCTTTGAAGATGGTATTCAAGATCAAGTTGAAAGCTCCATTATTTAATGAAGACAAAGTATGCTTATCTTTCTGAGCAATCATGCTAAATTGCTTATAACAGGCAAATCAACCTTTTTCCAAAGGTATTGCAGGTAGAGCTGTCAATCCAACTTCATCTCTTTTGGTTTATGCTATCTATGCATCCAACGAAATAAAAATGAAAGTTGCAAAATTAGAATTTATGCTAATCCGCCATACTTCTGAACTTCAAATGCAAAATATTTTCAAATGTAATTTAGATAGAAGGTGTCAATAGCAACATTGCTTCGTTTGTTTTTCATATAGGCTCATCCAATGAAATGAAAATATAGGTTGTAAAATTTCGATTTATTTTAATATGCACACTTATAAGAATATAATGTTTGCTATTTCAAAACCCTTAAATAGGAAGGAGCCATTTCATCTCAAAAATTGTTTGTGAGATATATTTTATCACTGAACAAATCTTTTAAAATTTATTAATTTTCCACCCACACAGCAAGACTTGCTCTGATGCAAACCTTTTTCACTGATTATCCTTAATATTATGCAGGAATCATTGTATGGTTATAACAGTATGGTTTCGTTGTTGAATGTTATCTTTGGTAGAGGCTTGTGGACGCAGATTGATATAAAGATAAGTTCCACGAAGCAGACGCGACGTTCCCTATGATGCAGCTGCACGCGTACAACAGACGCTTTCTCTTCTATATGCTTAAAAGCGCCAAACATATACACACCTCATGTTACTTTACCTAACAAAGGTAGTCATATCAGCTTCGAGTTGGCAGACAAATCGCCACACGAAATGCTCCGAGTCCTGCTCTGTGGCTTGTTTGGTGGTTGTGTCCTGGCTCTTGTCAGCTTCTGCTCAGTCGGGGCGCTTGACTCCAGCGGTAACGGTCCGGAGGATTTGCCTTTGGTCTGGAATGGTGCAGCCGATTTAGATGAAGCAACTGAGAAAAACCATTGGAAGAGAGCAGTTACCAACAAAAGCAAACTTGGTGAGTTACATACAAAACGTCTAACATTATCTCTGTTTTGGTGTTGTATTTACACCCAAATATTATCATATAATGTAGTTGGTATTAATTTTTTGTGATTCGTAAATTTTGAATATAGTACACAAAGTCAACAGGACCACATTTGGAATGAAATGAAGTTATGCTATCCTACCATAGGCCTGACTTATCCTAAGCCACCCATTTTACCCTATCCCTGCTCATTTCATTTCACTATATCCCACATACCTGTCTTCTCGTCTTGTCGCATCCCATCTTGCCCTATCATACCCATTCCATCGCAATATATCCCATCGTATCTTAATCGTTTATATAATTAATAAAATTTATAACGTTGTTTACTGCATAACACAATGGGAAAACATTTTTCCCTGCAAACAAAACTAACTGGAATGAGAAAGAAACACATAAATGGACAATTTCCCACGTACGCTAATCTTTAGCGACCTGACTCAAATTCAACCCGGAATCTATTTCATACTTACCAAAGTAAATAAAAAATGGCTTTCTCAATATAAATATATATATAAATATATATATATATATATATATATATATATATATATATATATACATATATATATATACATATATATATATATATATATATATATATATATATATATATATATATATATATATATATATACTTATCGCAAATTAGCCAAAGAAATGCTTCTTTTAAGTCTTATTATGAGTTAAAATGATTTGTAATTAGTTTTCAAATTCGTTTTTTTTAATTTAAATTGTGAAATACACTTGCATTCAGAACATTGCATTCTGTTTTAAAATTTCTCCCAAACGATGACAGACTGGACCAATGTTAAAAGTAGTGGCTGAGAGTCTATGCAGCAGCAAAATAATAAACTTTAAACTTTGATACTCAGTTCCAATTATTGCATAATCTCATGTATGATTTGTATTTATTTTGTTTTTTAATCCATCATTTTCTTTCACTTTTATTTATATTAAGCGCGTTGCTGATTTGATCAGGATGTACCCGTATGTAGGGGAAAATACCCGCATCAAAAATGGCTCTTATCAAACAACAACATGTATCGATAGGATTAACTGTTTAAAAACTCATAGTCATGTTGTCCATACACAAACATAGCTTGATGTAAGGAGTCGCCATGTATGTTTTGAATGAGTATGACTTATCAATTATCAGTGGCACTGTTGGTTATTACTCAATATGCCCATATCATGGCAACTGATTGTCATTGTTGCCCGGATGATGGGTCAGGGATTTCGAACGAAAATTAATATGCAAGCCCTATATAAGGGGACAAGGTTTGACTCAATATGAATCCCCATGTGCTTGTCTGTAATTTTAGTTATAGGTACCAATGCTGACAATGACACATTACTGTCCCGTCGCAAACGTCAGGCAGCAATCCTTTACTGGCTAGCAAAACGGTAGGCCTTTTTGTTAATATTGTTTTTGTTGCTGCTACTGTCAATTTTGATTGATGTCATGTTGTCATGCATTTGTTCATCATAATAATGAGTACTCACGAATCAGTTTAGCAAAAACACCCATATGTGTGTGTGTCTGTGTGTGTGTGTGTGTGTGTAATTAGTATGCATATTTGAATGTTTGTGTCTTGCATTCATGTGTGTGCGCACGTATGTCAGCTGAATGTGACTTCAATTATTGATTAACAGGGAAAAAAGATTACATAAAATGTGACTCATAACAAGAAAACTGTTTGCGGGGTCCTGCAGGGTAACGATCATATTTCAGAATTACATTTTATGTACATATACAAATCATAAACATGGATATCAAATTGGTAAATAATATCAAGGACGTGATATGGCTGAACGCCCAGTATCGTGGTTTAACAAGCTTAATATTCCAATCATTTGAAAGGGGTCGTTAAAAGGGTCGTGTTTGAAACTCCTATATTTTCCGAGTTTAAATGACTTTAGCTTTAAAAATATGGCAGGAACGTAGACTGACAATCTTTACTGATTTTTTACCCAGTATTTCACCCATTTTTCTTGTTTTTGGGGTATATGTTTAAATAAATTGGCGTAAAAGATCAAAATTGTGGTACGGGACCCTATATCAAACTAAGCATACACATCACAAACTTTAAATATAATTATAAATCCAGATTTGAAGTGTAAAATATACAGTTTTTGAAAGGTGACAAGGAAGGAATTCTCTTCATTATGCTTCTATAGTGTTAGATTGTAGCAAGGTTTACAGAACCGTTACATAAAGAAATCATAATTCATAATATAGATTCAGGTCATTCGATTTGAAGGAGTCAGTTTAGGGGAACTATCGTTTGATGAGTCATCATTTCAATTCCAACCTGTAAAATGTACTTAATTTTCATTTTTAATGGTAATCCTTACTTATACACTACAAATGGGTAATGACCTCTGAAATCGTGTCTCTCTAAAGTTTAATACCACCAGAATTAATTTTCTGACTCATGCTATGGGGCCTCCCGAAGATCTCTCTCTACCAAAGGAAACCTTGCTCAAGCAGCAAAGCCGGGATTAAGTGACCCGACAAAAATTCCTCATACTCACAATGACGAAAACCATCCCACTAGTCAAGGTAAGAATTTTGAAGCGTTTTTTTTTTAGAATATATCACCCCTGCTGATAGGGTATATTACCCTAAGTTATGAATCGACGTGCTTATCATCACACATGCCCATGCCCTGTTCAGCGTGAACAGATGGAAGAAGTGAGATATTCGCCAATGCAAAAAAATCCCCCTCATAGCAGGATAAATCCCTCAGGTAAAAGTCAGAAAACATCGATGGGATTGCCATCGGCAAGCTGCAATGATGCCTGAAAAAGACACTTGTTTAACGGCATCCCATCAAGACGCTATGGCTCGTGCTTCATGTGCCACGCAGCTACCTAAGCAGCCCTAATGGCTTTATTAGTCCAACTGGGTATCGTGTTGACAAGGATATTCTCCTGTTTAGGTTTTAATGGCAGAAACAAACGGTTCCTACCTTTCCTGGCAGCTTTCACCCTGTCCAAATAGAACTTAAGTGAATGGACATGACATAGTGGCCTCTCACGATCATGGCGATCTTGATTAGCACATAGGGCCTTGGTCCAGTCTAATACCCATAGTTGCCTTTTATGGGTAACTGCCTGTCTCAAGTCAGGAATGAAATTTGTTACTTGAGATTGGTGTTGGAAGATGAATGTTGATGCTTTGCTTTGGAATCTCTGTGTTGTCATTGTTGGGTTTGAAATTTATGAATATGGCTCATGATTTTCTGTACTACTTGATGAATATACTTCATTGGCTATGTTGTGCTGTGGGCTGTGTTCTCCGACTCATAGTTATAATGGAGGTAGAGTGTGTTAATAATGTTTCAGATTCATAAATATCACAAAAATGATGTAGGCTTTCTTTCTTCTTTTCCTGTAAACTCAGCTGACTGACAAGTCATGAGAAGCAAAAACAGATAGGCCAACCAGGTCTCTTTTTATTTTGGCAGAAGTAATAAAATTTGCGTTTTGAGTGGTTAGACCTTTATATTTTGGAAACACTACAGTCTGTAGTTAATGAAGTATATTTCAAAGATTGAGAGGACCGGTTTAAAAACCACCAGTTGCCTTTTATGGGTGGCTGCATGTCTCAAGTCAGGAGTGAAATTATTTCTCCATATTGGTATTATATATATCTTTATTCGTACTACTTGTGTACAAAGCAGGGAAAAAAGAAGAAGAAACACACGCACAATAAATCGGATCTATACTATTTACATTTTGAGATCCTAAATGAACCAACCTGTCAGAAACCTTCGTTTGTCAGTAACCCTGTACGGAACCTGAGTTCCTCTTAGGCATAAAAAGTTACTCCCTACACAGGGTTACCAACAGATCAGTTACTTCTGCAGAGGAGAGAAAGGAGAAATCCCTCCTATATCTGAAATCGACAAGGTCTGATATAACTCCTGCGACATCAGTGTCCTCTTCAGACATACCTCTCAGGGAAACAGCTTGAATGTTCTCTATTATGTCATAGAGGCTGAGACAACTAACGTTATACTTAGGTGTACCATAAAGACTGCACATAAAGGTAAGTGACTCGCAAACAATTGAACCACTGCCTTGTAGAGCCAGTCTGCTACACAATTGAAGATATTTGTTAGAACTAGTGATACCCTGATGAAAAAATTTCAAAAATCTGATGTGTACTTGGGCTTCAACAGGCATATCCTGACAGAGTAAGCTTAATAACCTGCAATGAGTATTGGTTAGTATATTAAATAAGCGCCTGATACATTTCCTCCATGCTGTGTAAAATTTTGTGACATACTAAAGGGAGAAGTCCCACAACGCACATCCGTAAAGTGAGATACAGTAAGTCTTAAAAAGTCTATATTTGACATTATTTGATGGCATGGTTCATTAAACTATTATGAGGGTCTGTGCCAAATTCAGTATCAAGATATTTATCACACTTTGCACATTTAATCACACTGTTATCATAATGAAAATCCTTACTGCTAACTTTATCACTGAACACTAATAATTAACTTTTGTCAGGATTAAATGAAACCTCATTGTTGAAAGGACACCACCTTGTTTCACCCCTTTACTGACAAGAAATGAGTCGCTCATAGCACCTTATCAGTGGACTTTTACTTTCTGAGAGATTGAAAAATGAATTTTGATGCTTTGGTAACTCATGAATGTCTTGGTTGTCATTGTTGGGTTTGAAATTTGTGAATATGGGTCATGTTTTTTGGACTATTATCAGGAGCATGATTATTCACCACATGAAAAGGATTAGGTTTTAAGTAAACCCTTTGCTTGTCCTGTGACAATCTAAGCTTAAAATAGTCCAAGGCATTTACCTCCCCTCTGAGCTCCTGAAGCCAGTAGAATAAGAAAGACTGTCTTGTAAGTCATCATGTTCAGAGGGACACTGCCTAGGTTATTCCTTTGAAACAGAGGAGATCGTAGTCCAGGCAGAACTATTTAGAGCTCCCATTTAGGGAAGACATACAAAACAGGTAAATCAACACAGAAGCTAGTAACAAGTCTAAAAAGAACCGCTCTGGATCCAATCCTGCAACCTTTTAGATGAAGAGAAGAGGAAATAGCAGATCTATAGCCAGGTATAGTCCATACTTCCAGAACCTGGTCGAAGATCTTCTGCAGATAATCATCAATTTTGACGGTGGTTTCCCATGAGTCCACCCATGGAACCCGTTCTTTACACCAGCTTTTGAAATGAGCCCACTTCGAGTCACAGATTTTTACAGAAATGGACCTAAGTTTGCCTCTAGTGACTCCAGTCACCACCTTGTGAGAGAGACCAGTATGTTCAAGGCTCTTTGTAACAGTCACCATGCAGATGAAGAACCTGAGGATTTGAGTGGAGTATGTTTGACGCGGATTGGCATAGAAGTGTGTTATACTGTGGCAGAGCTTTGGGAGGCTCTAATCTGAGCTCCAGTAGCTCTACTTGCCATGGTCTCTTGGGCCAGCATGGGGAAACTAGTATCAGTTCTGCTTCTTCCTGGTGGACCTTTGTCAGCACTTTGGGAAGTAGAGGAGTTGGAAGGTATGTGTAAGTCCACCAGCCATTCCAAATAATGGACAAGGTGTCCACTGCCCATGCCCTTTCGTCCTAAAAGGGAAATACGAATGTCAGGCATTTGTTGTTTTCTCCTGTCACGGACAGATCTATTGAGGGCCTCTGCTATTTGGGAGCATCTCAATGTCACTTGGTGTAGCGGGCACCAAGGAAATATCTGGCCTGTCAACGATAGTACTTCCTGTGACTTCATTCCTCCCTGTTTGTTGATATAAGCAATCTCTGTGCAATTGTCTGACATTATCAGCACTTGTTTGCCCTGAACCTTAAACTTTGGAAGTGTAAAAGCCGAGGCCATGAGGAAGAGCAGAAAGGTGCACAATGCACTTCACCTGGAAATCCAAAGAAAAGTGCACTAGAATTGCACGCACTTTTATGGAGTGCAGTCATAAGCTGGATGTTTAAGTATAGGGAAGTGCACTGGAAGTGCGGTAGCAAATGTGTAAATGAAATTGGAAGTGCACTGAAGTGTATTGCACTTCCTGGATGAAGCTGGAAGCGCACTGAAGTATACTGCACTTCCTGGAGTGCAATGCACTTGTAAGAAGTGCATGCATGCACTGTGACCCAAGGAAGCTGGTAGTGTATTGCACCTCCTGGATTGCCGAGATATATACTTGTACCGTAAAATTAACAGACTAAGAAGTTCACTGTGAGCATACGCAGTATCTTTAGATCAAATTTAAATTATACACAGCTTGATATGATCACTTCATAGTAATATGACCTAAAGAAAAAGATATAAATCATTTTTGAAAAATATTTCATTGAACTGAGATTAGAAAATATGGTTTAGCAGGTGTTGTTGTGCACCACTGAGGGCACTACCACATAAGTATTCTGGTATAAAAATAGCGTAATATTTAATCTTATCCTGGCCCTTATGGAGGATGCTAATCATTCCAAAGTTGAAAATGTTCCAGTTTATAATCTGGAAACCAAATTCATTAAAGGTGACCTGTGACCTTGGGAAGCGAGTCAATGTCACCCATATGCCATTCAATGCAAGCCCAATTACATTGTATATAGAAGACAACAATTATGTACAATTTGGGAATCCTAACTGATAAAACAAAAACGTTTCCTTTGAGTTATGACTCATTGCAAATATTACTTTATTTGACCTATGACCTTGGGAATTGGATCGAGGTTTCCCATATGTAATCCCATACAGAGCACTACAATCATACAATATCAAAGTTGTATCTTAAAAACTTTTCAAGCCATGATCCAGAAACCAAAGTTCACTAAAACAAAACAAGTGTTAGTTTGCCCATACACAATTTCATGAATAATCATCAGTTCCAGGCAAACGTTTGGAGGTGCAAAGAGATTTAGGAACTTTTGCTTGTTGCTTTTGTTTAGAAATGTGTTTACGCATGTAGCTGATATATTTCCTTAAAGCTGCTACATTTTATGTAACGGTACTGAAGGGTCATAATAACAGACATGAAGAAAGATCTTTTTGTTAGTTTCATAGTCCTTGTTTATTAGTTTGGTTCCTTCATTCCTAAATCCCGTACGCTCCTTCACCAGCAAAACGATTACCTTACATATACCCCATGCTGCTCGAACTTCAAAGCGTGCATTGTGGCTTCTGCTGTAGGCCTACCTGCAAGGTGATTTTGTTTGCACATTTAATATTTATCAATCCAATTTGCCATGTTAGAATCAGAATAAACCATGACAGGGTGGATTCTCAGGAATTTGATGGCACCTGTCCACTAGGCCCGAGGGTCATCAAATTTCTGATAATTCCACCCAATCATGTTTTATTCCCTAATTCTAAGATGGAAGTGGAGATAAAGGCCACCTTTCACTGTCGTAGCCAGAGCCATTATATTTGGATATAATCTGCCCTGTGATGTAAACAATGGAATTCACATGCACACACGCTTGTCCCAAATGACCATATTTTCACTTGAAATCTACAACATCCTTACTTCCATACACACACATGCAGACTCCTCAAAATCAACAGTGCATTCATCATTACAGTCATTTGATCTAAAAAGTTCAATGTGCTAGAAGTGCCCAAAAGTATATGATCATTTCAGTCATTTAATCTAACTTTAAAAAGTGCATTGGAAGTGTGCTCCTCTGCAAATTGTCAAGAATTAAGTCCTAGAAGTGCATTTGGAGTGTGTTCCCTTCAGTAGCACTTAAGAGGGGTTTATATAGGGCTCAGCTCTTCTCCCCAATTGTTTTCATTGAATAAAATATGTTTAAACCGGTAGCACTCACACACAAGTACACTGTGTAGAGAGGAAGTGCATAAAAAGTGCACACTTCTTTGCACTTCCTTATGTGCTGCGAGGGCCAAACGAATCACCTTCAGCTCTAGCCGTGGATTGGATAGTCTCTGAGATGCAGAGGCCAAAAGCCTTACACTGTCAATTAGAGATTATGACTCCTCCATCCCTGAAGTGATGCATCTGTGAGGATCACACAATCGTCGTTGAAAGGCTGCAGAATTTGGCCTTTCATGCAATTAATGCAATCCTTCCAACATCGAAATTACTGTTTCACATCTTCCGGGACCTGGATCAACTGAGTTCAGGATGACTGATCCCAAAGCTGAAGAAAAAATTGCAGGAGTACCACCCGGTGCAACTGTCCATAAGGAACTTGAAAACCAAGGGGCTTGAGAGCTCCTGTCAGGCTTCTCCATTACCTGGCTGGTAAGGCCCACCATTGAGGACAATAACCAAAATAGCATGGAGCCTGTAGAACATGTCCTCTGATTGGAAGCACTGATACTGGACTGTTTGATACCAATTTGAGAAACTTAAGGTTCTGAGTGTGCTCCACATTGGACTTGGGAGAATTGATTAACAAGCCCCAGTTCATGCAAATCATCAGGATTAGTGCCAAATCCTGACAAAGGATAGACTGTATTAATGCTTTCAATAGTCAATCGTCCAGATGAGTGTGAAGACGTATCGCTTGGTGATGTGTGATGTGTGATGTGTGACAACTACTCCCATCAGCCTGGTAAAAAAAAGAATAGAAGAGCTCAGAATTGATGAGTTATTCGGTTGAGTACAAAACAGAGACATTTCCTGCACTTCTCTGACATGGGTATGTAGAAGTATGCATCCTCGAGATCAATGTATGAGACCTAATCACCTCATCTCAGCACCATCACTATAAAATCAGGAGTCTCCATTTTGAACTTGTTCATTACAAGGAACTTGTTCAAGGCTTTCCAGTCTATAGTGGGATGCAAGTTGCTGTCCTTCTTGAGAACCAAGAACTGTCGACTGTAAAACACTGGTGAAACTGGGTTTTACACTACCTTTACTGCTCATTTGGACAAAAATTTGTCCACTACCCCATGAAGCCACTAGGCTGAGAGCAGATTACCCTGATGCTGAAAAGAAATTGGACAATTTGACCCCCGGCTATGCCTGCCATGACCTCTGCCACCACCGCAATTTGGTCCTGGCCCCCTTCCTCAGCCATAGCCAGAACTGCCACTATATTTTGACTGTTTCGTCTTGCCTCTGCCAAAGCATGCAAAGCGGACTCATTCCAAACTTTTTCCGTCATATCTTTCATGGCCTCTTCGTCAAAGAGGTCATGGCTCACTAGATCAATGGGGCTGGTCTACAGCCTCTGCACCAGCCAGTCACTCAGGTGCATGCCATGGAGGTGTATCACTCTTTGGAGTAAAGATTTGTCTCCTGTCCAATCCAAAGAATACCCAAGAGACCTTGCCCTAAAAAGTTCCAGTTGTGCCATATAGTGCAGCTTCTTCTTAACAGCTGCTGAAATGTCTGTACAGTGAGGCAGTCTGCTGGCAATGCCAGACAAAATCAATGCGTCCACATCAGCTGCTGACAATGTCTGGATGGCGGTCCTACTGTCCTGTATATGCCTGTGAAGAACCTTCTCCATGATAAAAATGCCTTTCTGTCCATGCCCAGCTGCTTGAAACTGATCAGTGGAGCTCTCAATGTGGGGTCCCACACCTGCCGTGCCACATCCAAAGGTTTCAGAATTTTGATAGACCTGGGAAGTAAATTGAACTGCTGCACTAGTGTGTTAAATTACGGTCTGTACAAGACCCTAACTTGAAATTCCATCTGTTCACTCCACATATGTGCTAAATGGAATTGTCATTTTGCCCTCTGGACATTTAGCATGTGACATAGGTCTAGGTTGGTGTGATTGAAGTTTCTTAAGTGTGCCCAAACTGCTCTACCAAAAGTGTTCTATCACTAGTAAGGCTTAAATTCTGAGTGTAAATGGCAGAATTGGACAGCTCAGTATCCATGCCCTCCCACTTAGAATCCAGACTTACTTCCAGTCAGTTGTCCTCTTCCTCTCAAACTTTTGTGTTGTGGCTGCCAAGTCAGCTGACAATTGCCCTCTAGTTTCTTCCGGTAACCTAGCATTTGTGGCCCAAGTGCTGAATTCCAACAACCAGCAGGCTAGAGAAACATCTGACATATTTGATTTCGGTTGCTGGCACTGAAAGTGCTATGCAGTGGTTCTAAGATACCTCAGTCTGTCTTCATCCTCCAAGGAACCGGGTACGGAGGGTAAGTGAGAGAACAAAATTACTGATCCCTCTATATTTGTGTCTAGGGATATGCCCCCCCCCCCATTTCCTGGGCATCATAATCTGTTGATCCAAAGCTTGGCTCTTTTCTGAAGCCAAGCCCAAGATGTCTGAGGGCAGCTGTACCAAGTCTGTGTATGAAATACAGCTCCAATACTAGTTGAATAATAATCCTGGCCTGGAGATGGAGCCAAAGGCAAGGTTGGAGCACATCCACTTAACAAAGTCACATCATGATGACCCTCTTCTCTGCTGCTTTGTTTCACCACCTTGTGATCTTTTTTTTTCCACAAAACATGTGGCCAGCCTTGAAAAACTTGCACATATGCTTCATTGAGAACACTTGTGTCCTAGAATTTTTTCCATGCAGGACCTACCTATATAGATCGAGGTGTGCCCATCTTTATTGCTAAAATTCTCGAGACCTGGTTTCAAACTCAGAAAACTGCATATTATGGGATGCAGCTTCATCTAATTACTTTAGGGTAACAAATGGCGTTCGTCAGGGTGGGATTTTTTCCTTTGTTGTTCAATATATACGCAGATTATCTTAACTTAAAACTTAAAACAAATGATGGTGTTGGCTGCCACATTGCTTGTATGCCCATGAATAATATGAGTTATGCTGATGATATGGTGCTGCTTAGCCTTTCTGCCAAAGGGCTGTGGACCCTTATTTCCACATGTGAATCCTTTGCTTCTGATCATGATATCCTCTATAACATTGTTAAAACAGAATGTATGTTGTTCAATCCTTCAGGCAATGCTAAACTGAGTGTCAATTCCTCCTGTAACTCTTGCTGGGGAGAAGCTTAAATCTGTTAATCGCTTCAAATATTTGGGTCACATCATTGTTGCGTCTGTATTAGATGACGACGATATAAGTCGCCAATATCGCTCTCTTTGTGCCAGAGCCAACATGCATAAATGTAAGCTTTGCTACTGTTCTATGGACATCAAAATATTGCTTTTCGTTCTTACTGCACAAGCCTCTATACAGCACAGTTCCGGGTAAAGCTCTCGGTGTGTAGTATGAGCAAATTTGTTGTATGTTATAATAACGCATTACATTGGATTGTGGGATACAACAAATTTTGCTCAGCAAGCAATCTGTTCACACAAAACAGAGTGCCATCATATGGGGAGCTCGAAAATTTGTAAATAGCTTCATGAAGAGAATTAACCACTGTGATTACCTCCTCATTGCCCATTTAGTCAACAGTGACAACCGATGGTGCTCAATCTTCTGGTGCAAGTGGCATAAGACTGTTTTTGTAAATATGTAAATGTTTAGGTTGTAACTTTTATTTGATCTTTTTTGTGTGTATTTAAAATTGTAACTTTTATTTGATCTTTTAACTTGTGTATCTTTTATTTGTCATATATCTCGTGTGACTCTTGCCTTTTCATTTTTAGTTCCTCTTAGTTCTATGTTATATTTGTAACTGTATACGTTTCTATATGGACCTGAATTCAAAATAAAGGCTACTTCCTTACTTACTTACTTACTTGCTTGCTTGCTTACTTACTTACTTACCTACACTGTGCGTGTAAGTCCCAACTTGCCATCATATGGCCAGCCTGATCCTGTTTGCTCGGCTCTGACATGTTTATTATTGTTTGGTACACATGTGCCATGGATCCAAGCAGGAAGCACAAGAGAAGAAAGTTCTCAGCGTTGCCTAAGAGACGCAAAAATGTTCATCCCTTCAAAAACAAAGTTTGCCGAAAGAATCTTCAACCCAAGGGGAGTAAAACTGCTAATTACTGCACTCTAACAGCATGTAAGTATGCTGTAAAGAGACACTTCCCCCTCGACATGAACAAGGCCACATCATCATGGCTGCCAAAGAGAATAACTAAAGTATAAGGTCAAGGCATGTGGTTAGTTGCAGTTGCTTGGTATAGATGCCGCTCCTGTGGGTCTTATAGCATGATTATCAGTCAGAAACTTAATTCTGGTGGTATTAAAGTGTGGAGAGACATAACCTGAGAGGTCTATAGCAAAAAATTAGTCTGTAGGCAATGTATTATGACACTGATACTTCCACCCCCCCCCAAAAGGACACAAAATTCAAATTTGAAAATCTGCTGCGTTAATTTGCAATGTGTTCTACAGTTTGCCATCAATACCATGCAGACGTATGTAAAACCATAGAAGTTGAGTAAAAAAATATAGCAAGGAATACTAAACACTTTTTACACTTTTATAATTGCTGTCAAAACATTACCACAGCGCCATAAAATAATTGTATAGTTTGTCCTCCTTCTAAAAACGTAAATTTCATTGCAATTTTATGTGAATACACAGTGTTATATACAGAAATGTATCAGTACTGAGATCACTAATGACCCAACGTATATCCTTGAATATATAAAGTTACTATCCACTATGTTCAAAGTACAACAAGGACGTGCGTATTGGTCTTGCCCATAGGCGGTTGATGTTTTAATATTATGGTCCAAGAATTCGATTGTTTTATAATTAAGTCTCTTTGTAACTTTCAGTTTTTTCCTGCCCGCCTGCCTGCCTACCTACCTACCTACCTACCTACCTACCTACCTACCTACCTACATACATACATACATACATACATACATACCTACCTATCTAACCTGACCCTGTCTAACCTATATACATATAGAAGTACTATTGTCCATATTGCACACGTTCCTCTGTAAAATTTTGACGTAGGCTGTATTAACCCAAATAAATTAAAGGGTCTTCAGCGGGTAACTACTCCACAGGCTTCGGCTATAGGCACTTCCAATTGACCACAGCTAAAAGTTGTAGAAAATAATTGATGCAATTTAGGAGAATGCCCAAAACTTGTAAACTTGTAATTTATGCTGATTAGGGCCACTTCAAAAGTTAAAAATGTTGAATATCTTCGCAACTTTATAGGTAGAAGTGCCATTCTAACTTCAAGTCATAGGTTTATGGCATAGGCGCATCTAATGAACCACTAACAAAAGCCCTGGCATTATAATTTACGCTAATTATGGCATTTGAAATGTTAATGGTGCATATCTTCAAAACTGTTGTTGGTAGAAGTGCCATTTCATATCAATTCACAGGTTTGTGCCTAATGCGCAACCAATGAGCCACAAGCAAAAGTTGTAGAATATAATTTATCCTAATAAGGGGCACTTCAAAAGTTTAAATGTTGAATATCTTCAAAACAACTGTAGGTAGAAATGCCACTTCAACTTTATTATGTGCGATTGTATTATAGGCGCATCCAATGAATCACAAACAAAAGTTATAGAATTATAATTTATGCAAAGTGGGAGCACTTGAAAAGTTTAAATGTTGGATAGCTTCGAAACCGATAAAGGGAGAGGTGCCATTCACACTTTGATAACCTCCACAGGCTTCTGCCATAGGCATTTCCAATCGACCAGAGCTAAAAGTTGTAGAATATAATTTCTGCAAATTAGGAGAATGCCCAAAATTTAAATGTTGAACAGCTTCAAACATAAAACAGAGAGAGGTGTCATTCTAACTTCAATTGTTAGGTTGATGACATAGCGGCATCCAATAAAATATGAGCCAAAGTTGTACGGGTTGAAAGTTATACAAATTACGCAAATTCACAAAATTTAAATCATGACTCTTCAACTTTACAATTGTTACAGATAGAGGTGTCATTCTAATGTCAATTGATAGGTTTATGAGATAGTTGCCTCCGATGAACCACGAGTAAGTTGTAGTAGTTTGATTTATACAAATTAGGCAAATACATAAAGTTTAAAACTTTAATGACTTCAGAACTATCACAGATAGAGAAACAACTTCCATTTATAGGCTCGTAACAGAACTCAACTGTTTCTGTCTCTTTTAGACATTTGAATGATAATTATTGTTGCAGGTGTTCAAGCAATGTTGACCAGGCAATCTTTAAAAAGTTTAATTGGCACACAGACTGATTTGCTGAAATGTGAGACATAGAAATTACATGACAAATCGCAAAGCCAATGGGAAATTGACATGGGAAAACAAGAAAGTAATGAATCCAAACTAAAAACCTACGTGCTGTACACAAAATTACTGAAGTTTCAACTGTATTCGGATGTTTTTAAAATTGTAATATTGGTAAAATATCACCAGACTACTCATTCATGCCCATAATTTAAGCATTGAAACAGGTAGACACAAACGCCCCCATAAAATCCCAGTACATGACAGGACCTGCATTATGATATAGTAGACGGTGTGAAAACGAGGCTACTGTGATTAAATGCTTTGTTTGCCGTGATATAACATCTGCTTTATCACGATGATCCTTCGTTTTGTTGTACTTACAACCACTGAGTTACCACCCCATATAAGCCCTGGGTTTTTGTTTCACCATCATTAATAAAGTACGTGGAAATGTATGGCTGTTAAGTTCATTTAATAAAACAATTACAGCATATGTTCATAAAACAATGTTTCATGAAAATGCAATGTTTTAATCACATTTGGTTCCGCTTTCTTATGTTAGTTAGCACGGTCGATAATAGATGGCGCGGTAATTCAAGTACATGATTACTCCCTATCAGCACTGGCCGCGACAACCAAATGTATAGCCAAGTTACAAACCTTTTCATGCCATTACTCCGCAATTATTATCCCAATGATGCTCACACATGTAATGACAAGTCGATGCAAGTGCATTCATAGACACACTTGGTGAATAATCCTCCAGATGACCACAACCACTGAACCAGTGTCAGTGAGTAGTACTACTACTAGTTGGGATGACAGGCCTTTTTTTCAAATTAAAGCCAGAGTCTTTTTAACATGTCAGTGCCGCAATATGGTCCCTAGTATCCAAATGCAGCACAAATTACTTGCCTGTGTATCTGAGTCTATCAGCCAGATGGTGTGTAATGGTTGCTGCATATAGGGGCAATTATTTTGCAAAAAAGAAAAAAAAAACAGATATTAAAAACATGAACCCATCAGCCATTGGTACAAAATCATATTTTAAGTCCAAATTCATTTATCAGAATTATTCCAAGTGGACCAAGAATGTTTCCCAAAAACTTTCATGCCTAAAAATGGACTATTGTAATTTATGAAACCAAATAACTACTTTATTTTTGGTAGGCGGGAATCCAGTATTTCACTAAATAATGAGAATAGACTATAAATGGAGATTACAGTGAAAACCCAAGTTAACGTGTTGGGTAGATTCCAGCAAATGTAGGTTTCTTACTATCACTTACAATATGTTTCAATGTACATGTACTGGCTTAAGTAAATGCAACAATGATTCATAAAGTCTGAAAATCTGGCATGTACATGTAGACATCCTACAAATTAGAGTATATCTAAAATTATGAAAAGATGGGTGGAAGTTGACAGATTTTTGTCCCCTCTATAATACTTCTGTCAATTTCTTTCTTCCAAGAGCTTATAAATGCTTAACTATTTACAGTGATCCCTGTCTTGAACGACCACTCTAATGACAGGCTCCCGCCTTGAAAGACTGTATTTGGATGGCCTTTTCTGCTTTTTCTCCATGTTATTTAATCTGTCATGACACACCACCTGTCTTGAGAGACCACTCTGTGACCTGCCATTAGCATGGCATTTGAAGACAGGGACCACTGTAATTTGTAACAGATAAAGCTGTAAACTAACAGAGTGTTCACAGATAACAGAAGTTTATGTTAGCTACAAAATGAGGGTCAGCTGACTAATCAAGCACTAACAATACCATGCCTGAGGAGCTCAGTATATGCGAAGGTTCCTGGTTAATAGGCAACATGCTTTTGAATTTGTAGAACATTGAGCATGAAGATTCAACATTGTGTGCAAGTGCTACAATAAACTACAACCAAACCGGTTGTCAAACTGACTGTTCTGCAAACTACATGTTCATGCGAAATACCTCCCGCTTGCACATCAGAGCATTCATTTTTTCCCCAAAAATTCAAAGTGTGTGTGTGTGTGGGGGGGGGGGGGGGGCTGTACACAGGGAAAGAAACTTCATAAAAATTTAGCCTTGTTTTCTCTCTATTTGGTTGTCAGCTGGACCATTTCATTTTGAATTTCATTGTCAATGTCACTGAATTTGGTGATGAGGGTCCTGGGATTGGGGTATGGCTACACCACTAGGCCTGCAGGGGTACAATTTCACCAAAATCTGCGAGAATCTTTTCGGAATTTAGACAATTGTTTTTCATAGTATTTTAACATAGCCTTAGAAGAGATTGCAAGAATATGTTCTCAGATTCTGACTTTTTGTGTCTGTGTACCTGTATATTTCATCAGATTTCTAGCCTTGTTCTGACAGTGACACAAAAGACAAAACAACGGTAAAGCATGGGTAAATGTTTTGAAGATTAATGGACTGATATTGACAAATTTTACTAAAAATTTATAATGAGGCATAATTGACTTTTAGTCCATTGAATTTTACCGTACCCATGGCCATGGCCTTGTGTTGGTAAAAAAAAAACATGCCGAGGCTCCAGTAGAAAAGTTTTTACAATATTTTCATCTTACTTTGCCACAAATTATTTTGAAACACATGAAAAAAGACACATTACAAAAAAAATAAAGATCATAAAAACAGTAAGACCTCTCCCATTCAATGTGTAACACGTGGATTACCATTTTGAACAACCGTGATATTGATTTGTCGCATGACTTCATTCAACCAATCACAATTATTGAACATCGTTCGTCTAGGGGTGCCCTATGAGGTTTTTTACGTTCCCAAAAGCTTCCAAAACTATATCTGCAGGACAACCAAATGTAGGCCTAAGTCAGAATTATGATATGCTTCGGTGTCTGTTTTTAATGATCAATATATTTTGAGCCCAGGCCTATTTGAAAGCTAGTCACTTACAGCGGTACAATCTTCACATCTACAGTCCCCCCCCCCCCCCCAAATAGGGCCCCGCTCATCTCCAAAACGGTAAATTCTGCAGTGGAGTGAGTACGCAAGCTAACGGGAACGGCAAAAAACAAACGCGATGATAACGGGTACATACATACATACATACATACATACATACATACATACATACACACACACACACACACACACACACACACATATAAGATTTATTTATACTCAGTTTTTACAACGAATTAACATTAGCTTCCCAGCTATTTTGACCGAGTGTGAATAAATAATTAGATAAAAGTGAAAGCAACCTGTCACAATGATGGAAATATATAATATGTACCACATGATAGAAAATAGTACTTATAAAAACATTTACATAAATAATAAAATGCACGACGCAGATGGATCGTGCATGAGAGACTTGGTACAGCATAAAACAATGGTAGAAATAGGGTGCAAGTAAAAGATAGATCATTGTCGACCGAAGAAACATTTACAGGAAAATCCATCCCAGTGTCTAAGTAGTCTGTTAAAAGCAGGAAGGTCTTTGGCTCTTCTGAGCTCATTGGGGAGCGAGTTCAAATCTTTATTCCGAAATTCCTAAAAGAATGACGACCCCTTTGGTCGTGAGACAGAATGATGCTCGCAAAGTGCTTTTTGCTCTCAGAGAATAGCCATGAGTATTGGGCTTGAAGACACTGTTCATGTATTCAGGGTTGCTGCCCTGGAGTGCTATAATCCAGATCGTACCGATCAAATATAAACTTCAGAGCTCTAAATTGAATTTTCTCCAATTTGGCAGAGTTTGAACCTCCACAAAAGTGCCAAAGTGCTGGCCAATAGTTGAATTTTGAAAGGACAAAAGATTTGTCCTTTCAAATTTCAACTATTGCCCAGCAGTCTAGGGAAAATAGATCAGTTAATCCTTTTTTGCGTCAAATTTGGGGGATTTTCAACTTGAAGCCATATTATAATAGGAATTAAGTATGGCGTGGCATTTATTGTTGCCAATATATCACTCAAGAGGCGGTGAGACTTCGTCAGATCAGCTCGTGATCTGACTTCGATCTCACCGCCTCCTTCGTGATAAAGAAAAAGAGTTGAATACCTTATAAAACCTATTCCAGTGAGACATTCCATATCAGGGCATATTGGTGCAAAAATCAATACTGAAAATTTAAATATGTCTATGTCAGATATTAAATTGAGGGTTTAATCGATAATTGGCCAGTATCTATTAGAAATGAACATTAGCTAGATTGTTTTGAAATTTGGCAAAAAGCAATCTTATCTATTTTCTTTTTCTTTTTTATGCGTACCTCCGTTACCGTGACTTTCTTTAAAATGAGCTGTGAATTATTGAGCTTATTTGCTGACACGTTTATACTTAACTCATTATCGGCTTGCGATCTGACGTCGATCTCACTGCAATTTGACCCCTAAAAGGGTTTAACGGGCCTTATCATCGCTGTTACTTATGCCGTTCCCGTTTACTTGCATACTCCCTTCACTACAGGTTCATAAGTGGTGGTTATTTAGTTGGGGTAAGTACAACAAAAAGAAGAGTCACTGTGATAAATCAGGTGTTATTATCACGGCAACCTCGTTTTCACACCGTCTACTACATTATAAGAGATAGTTATAACATGTCACATGACCATTATGCCACGTAATCAACGAGGTCGAAGAGCGATTTGATTGTGATGGCATAATGGTCATTGTGACATGTTATAAATGACTTGTAACAAGGGTGGTAGGAACTGACCAAGATATTCCTTGGTGCGCGACATTTTCCGCTACCTTTTGTG
Source organism: Hermodice carunculata (assembly GCA_964020975.1). Lineage (NCBI taxonomy): Eukaryota > Metazoa > Annelida > Polychaeta > Eunicida > Amphinomidae > Hermodice > Hermodice carunculata. The sequence continues at coordinate 472,659 of CAXHWN010002014.1, read as the reverse complement.
CATGTACACCATGTACCGCCGCTCACGTAAGTTGCACATTCATGTTTGACTGCTTGCTCATGTATTTTCTACTTACCGATATGGCAGTAGGGAGAGCACGTGGTAGAAGCCAAAATGACGACTTTAAGTGCGTTGGGCAGTATTCCCTCTCAACAGTTAATTTTTACGATTTACGTTTCATAATGACGACAGTCCACGCTACAAGAAACCTATTTCAGGTAAAAAACCAACACATTTTTGGAATTTAATCCACTTATTTTTCAGTGTTTATGCCTGGCATGGACACTGATTAAGTGTTTTAAATTGAGTCATGTATATCAACTTACATTATGCCGACAGTGATATTATGCTAGATATGGCAGGCGACCTGGATAGTTCTAGAAAAACACGTCTGTACAATTGCAAGTCCTGTGGTCATCTGCACAGATTCTGCTGGAACAATACCTTAGTTTGGGCTGTTCGGGGGAAGGTGTCAACAACGACTGTTTCTGCAACACACTGCCTGTGGGTCATGATGCCCTGCACAACACTAGCAATGCCATTGTGTGAAGTGTTCATTATGTGATATAATCTAAACTTTTTCCAGTTCCCTGTTGGCCTGTTCCTACCAACCATGTTGCAATGGATTGTATTTTCTTTCTTCTGAAAAGTATTGTACTATATTGTGTTGTGTTTTGTTAGGTTCTTTTGACTGACAAATTACTGTGTACAGTGCGAACCAGTGCAGTCAATCAAGTCATTCATTCATAGTTCACCCATGCAATGTCAAACGTTGCCCGTAGCCTTAACTCCTTCCCGACCTTCAATCCTGGCACTGATTACAAAGACATATCAAATAAAATCACTCCCAGTTTAGTGGGGATCGGGTCAAACTACATTTCCAAACAAGTTTGAAGATAATTCAGCTTGAGTTTTGGGAAAAGCCTCCCAATTCCGCTAAAAACCTACAAAGATTCATTTAAGAAAAGAAAAAAGAAAAAAAATTTTAGCAACCCCTGTTGGACAAATTACGGTCCAGGGCACTCATAATTGTCTCCGTTTAATAACAAAGCCATTGGCTGGTCTTTTTCTGATATTTTTTGAAGGTTTTCTCCCAAAATGAACAAAAACTAAAGGGATCAATATAAACAGACGGACAGACAGATAGACACATATATTAACAGACAAATAAATAATGAAAAAAGTAATGAATCATGAACATTTGAATTTACTTGACAGAGACCAAAACAAAGTATACACCCCCCTCCCAAATTTGAGGAGGATCTGGTGAAGGGGTCTTACAAAATTACATTACATATTCTTGCAATGACATTATGGAATCTGCTTGGTAATCATCTTAACGTGCACTCTTAGCGACGAGAGCAGTATATATATATATATATATATATATGTGATTCTCAGCGGCAGGGAGTTTCATGAACTATTCATTATAATTATTACTATTGTTATTGTTGTAATTGTTGAAGATGTTGGAAATCAGTTGTGTGTGTGTTGGGGGGGGGGGGGGGCGTGCGCTGTGTGTGTCTGTGTACGCATGTATCATACCATTTGTTAAAAGGTAACTGTATAGATATTTCTATAGGACCGGATAATCAATCTGCGTCCTATTGTTTGCAATGTTATTAATTTTATATTTCTGAAGTTAATTGATCCGAACTGCTTGAATGACAATATTTAGTCGGGGAACTAATGTCGTACTTTTGTTTCAAAGCTTCTTATTTCCATACCCGAAACTGAACGTTTTCGTTTTCAATGAATGGGAGTGGTTCAATGACACAATGAAAAACTTATATGTTCTCATAAGTTGACGCCCCGAAAAAAATTTGTGTAAACTTTATCGTGAGTCACCAAAACGTTTGGGAGATATTAATTATGCCACCTTTAGACGAATGCATTTTATATTCATCAATACAATTAAGGTATGGCAAGAAGCTTGTACACAAATATGGACCCAAGCTCCATAAACATCTGAAAAAACACGGGCCAGACTGGTATAAGAAGCTCTCTAAGCCAGGGGAGAAGTGGTACAAAAAAGGAAATAAGTGGTTGAAAGATTCGAAGAAGCTTCCACGGAAATATGGACTCAAGCTCCATAATTATCTAAAAAAACACGGGCCAAACTGGTATAAGAAGTACTCGAAGCCAGTGGAGAAGTGGTACAAAAAAGGAAATAAGTGGTACAAAAAAGGAAATAAGTGGTTGAAAGATTCGAAGAAGCTTCCACGGAAATATGGACTCAAGCTCCATAATTATCTAAAAAAACACGGGCCAAACTGGTATAAGAAGTACTCGAAGCCAGTGGAGAAGTGGTACAAAAAAGGAAATAAGTGGTACAAAAAAGGAAAGAAGTGGTTGAAAGATTCGGAGAAGAAACTTTTGAAGAAAGGAGAAAAGTGGTTGATAAAATGGGGGAAGAAACTTTATAAAAACGGAAAGAAGCGGTACAAGAAAGTAAACAAATATATCCGTCGCAAGGGTTGGACTTCTCGTCGCCGAAACTGGGGATCCCGTCGGCGAGGTTGGGTTTCTCGTCGTCAAAGCTGGGCTTCTCGTCGGCGAAACTGGGTTTCCCGTCGCCGAGGTTGGGTATCTCGTCGTCGAAGCTGGGCTTCTCGTCGCCGAAACTGGGTTTCCCGTCGCCGAGGTTGGGTTTCTCGTCGTCGAAGGTGGGCTTCTCGTCGCCGAAGCTGGGCTTCTCGTCGCCGAAACTGGGCTTCTCGTCGCCGAAGTTGGAGTTCCCGAAGCCGAGGTTGGAGTTCCCGTCGCCGAAGCTGGGGTTGATTGAGCCTGAAGGCTTTTTCTGTTCACGTAATTAAAGAGCATCCAGCATAGTTTTTTTAAGAGTTGTTTTCTTTTGTTTGGTATTCCTGACTTTCGCTCAAAGCAAAGTGGAATGACGCTAAAGCAGTCCCTCCAACAGAGGCACTGCAACCTAAGATGGGTCTTGGAAGCGCTTGACCCATGTCGTCCCGGTGTTAACCCTCTGCAGCACACACACACACACACACACACACACACACATACACACACACACACACACACAGTGCAAATATTTCATCATGATTTAAGGATGGAAAATCCAAGCATATTTTAGTTTTTATGTGATCACCGCAGTTTGATTTATTTTAAACATTTTTGCAGTTTAAGGTTTTGTTTCTTTATCTTTATCATTTATTTTGTTAATATTTTTTTTTCCATTTTTTCGGGTGGGGGAAGTAAAATGCTTTTCACTACAAATTATTCAGTGCATTCTTTTTCTATATGGGCCTGCAGCAATATATCTATTTTTAACCCCACACTCACTAAGATATTTTCAGGGAATAATTAGGAGCGAAAAAAGATCAGAAAACTGGAGTGACCAGGGTGCATCGAGTACATGCGGTTGTTTTGGGATTTTTTTTATCTTAAAGTAAATGAGTGCAGGGGAATAGTGCTGTCCACATGAAACAACTTAACTGTTGACCAGACAATTTCTTAGCCAATCTTGACCAATTTTGCTTGTTTCTTTACCCACAAGGGCGTCTTTATGCTTGTTATCCCAGTATGGACTAATATAAGTCCAAATGCGAAACAGGTTCACTCTGATATAGACACATAACTTGTTTTCCAACAATATCAAGTAAGTTTGAACAAAAAATACTTGCAATTATGATCATGACACTAAATAGTGGCGTACATGTACATATCGTTTGAGGGGCAGCATGATTATACGTGAATAGGCCGATGGTCTTTCTCGCATAGCTGGTGGAACAGATATAATTTCGACTTGGCGAAAGATTAGTGGCGATGAACCTTTCGTGTTTTTTCCCCAAAGTTGTGCAAATCGTCACACTCCAATGATTTTTTGTTCAATTTTGAAGATAACTTTTGAAAAACTTAACTTAAACTGCTTGGGCAATCGCTTTTAAATGGATGGGTTCACTGGAATTCGATCAAGAGCAAAACACAATATACACAATTATTGCAAACTAGAAATGTGTATTACCATTAGATTCGATGTTAAGGTACAATCAATAATTAAGTTAATTTTCAGCTGAGGTGCTAAAATTTATGACAGTATTTCAAATATACAAATAGCCATTCATTTTGCCACAAGTTTGATGTTTCTAAACGAAGGGGCATTTAATCAAAGTGCAAATTAGAATGGAAAATAATGGGAATATACAGATCTATCCCTCCATCCTACAGAGTTCTGTTCCGACAACCCACCGACCATCGGATAGACAGTGGCATAACCACCTACGCAAATGGCTTCACAGGAGAGAGAGAGAGAGAGAGAGAGAGAGAGAGAGAGAGAGAGAGAGAGAGAGAGAGAGAGAGAGAGAGAGAGAGAGAGAGAGAGAGAGAGAGAGAGAGAGAGAGAGAGAGAGAGAGAGAGAGAGAGAGAGAGAGAGAGAGAGAGAGAGAGAGAGAGAGAGAGAGAGAGAGAGAGAGAGAGAGAGAGAGAGAGAGAGACTCTGCTTTAAAGGTACATGTGAAGGTGGGCTACATGTACTACCAATCACGAGTCTGCCACTAACACTGTATAATTGTCGTGAGAAATGGAAATGTACATGCACTCTCTCGTTGCGCACGGACTCGCACAAAAAAAAATACGTTTGAAATAATTCCATATTCATAACCCGTTTGCATGTGTTAAACGTTCCCCCAAGTTCATAAAACAGCTCGCAATAGTAATCAATAGAAATATATGCATTGACAGTAAACCCTGAGAGAGAGAGAGAGAGAGAGAGAGAGAGAGAGAGAGAGAGAGAGAGAGAGAGAGCATCTTAAATCAGATACCCCAATAAACATTGTCTTCTAAACAATTTTGTTTGCCCCTTCTACAAGATAAATTTGCATCCATTTTAGGAATAACGCGTGGAACGATCATGAAGATGTAGAAGATAGAGAACACACAAAAGCTCATGAAATGAGATAAAATAGCGGCATCACTTGTTAACAAAAATCAATGTTTAGAGGTCTCTTGATTCATATCCAGGAGGCGATTTCCGTGTCTGAAACAATTCCTGTTGTGAGCCCACCGCCGCCAACAACTGGTAATTTGCAGCCGTCGAACCTTCATTATGTGCTAATGCTCACGCTGGAAAAGTCCCATAATACGCTTTACATTACATTCATTCGACAAACTAATCTTCCATTAACACTGATCACACATGTATTTTGGATACTACCTTTTTAAAAATTTCAAATTGACACTAACCCACATACTTGGCTGCCATTTTGAAAATTTTGGATTCTGCACCAAATGGTTTGTAAATGAGGACAGTGGTATTCAGACGATATTGGAGAGGGGGGGGGTTATATTATATGAAACCAAAAGTATATATTTTGCAAATATTTCAGAGCATCACTAAGGATATGATATATATGCTGTGGCCGAGATTCACTTTGATATCCTAATCAACTGTATTTTTGTACAACTATCCTGCAATACATTGCGCCATGTTTAAAATGGTGCATGATTTCTCGACTTGAGGTATGTGTCGCATTTGGACTTAAAGCTGACGATGATAACCGCGTCAGACACAAGCAATACTAGTTGAATAATAATCCTGGCCTGGAGATGGAGCCAAAGGCAAGGTTGGAGCATATCCACTTAACAAAGTCACATCATGATGACCCTCTTCTCTGCTGCTTTGTTTCACCACCTTGTGATCTTTTTTTTCCACAAAACACGTGGCCAGCCTTGAAAAACTTGCACATATGTTTCATTGAGAACACTTGTGTCCTAGAATTTTTTCCATGCAGGACCTACCTATATAGATCGAGGTGTGCCCATCTTTATTGCTAAAATTCTCGAGACCTGGTTTCAAACTCAGAAAACTGCATATTATGGGATGCAGCTTCATCTAATTACTTTAGGGTAACAAATGGCGTTCGTCAGGGTGGGATTTTTTCCTTTGTTGTTCAATATATACGCAGATTATCTTAACTTAAAACTTGCAAATGATGGTGTTGGCTGCCACATTGCTTGTATGCCGATGAATAATATGAGTTATGCTGATGATATGGTGCTGCTTAGCCTTTCTGTCAAAGGGCTGTGGACCCTTATTTCCACATGTGAATCCTTTGCTTCTGATCATGATATCCTCTATAACATTGTTAAAACAGAATGTACGTTGTTCAATCCTTCAGGCAATGCTAAACTGAGTGTCAATTCCTCCTGTAACTCTTGCTGGGGAGAAGCTTAAATCTGTTAATCGCTTCAAATATTTGGGTCACATCATTGTTGCGTCTGTATTAGATGACGACGATATAAGTCGCCAATATCGCTCTCTTTGTGCCAGAGACAACATGCATAAATGTAAGCTTTGCTACTGTTCTATGGACATCAAAATATTGCTTTTTCGTTCTTACTGCACAAGCCTCTATACAGCACAGTTCTGGGTAAAGTTCTCGGTGTTTAGCATGAGCAAATTTGTTGTATGTTATAATAACGCATTTCATTGGATTGTGGGATACAACAAATTTTGCTCAGCAAGCAATCTGTTCGTACAAAACAGAGTGCCATCATATGGGGAGCTCGAAAATTTGTAAATAGCTTCATGAAGAGAATTAACCACTGTGATTACCTCCTCATTGCCCATTTAGTCAACAGCGACAACCGATGGTGCTCAATCTTCTGGCGCAAGTGGCATAAGACTGTTTTTCTAAATATGTAAATGTTTAGGTTGTAACTTTTATTTGATTTTTTTTGTGTGTATTTAAAATTGTAACTTTTATTTGATCTTTTAGCTTGTGTATCTTTTATTTGTCATATATCTCGTGTGACTCTTGCCTTTTCATTTTTAGTTCCTTTTAGTTCTATGTTATATTTGTAACTGTATACGTTTCTATGTGGACCTGAATTCAAAATAAAGGCTACTTCCTTCCTTACTTACTTACTTGCTTGCTTGCTTGCTTACTGACTTACCTACACTGTGCGTGTAAGTCCCAACTTGCCATCATATGGCCAGCCTGATCCTGTTTGCTCGGCTCTGACATGTTTATTATTGTTTGGTACACATGTGCCATGGATCCAAGCAGGAAGCACAAGAGAAGAAAGTTCTCAGCGTTGCCTAAGAGACGCAAAAATGTTCATCCCTTCAAAAACAAAGTTTGCCGAAAGAATCTTCAAACCAAGGGGAGTAAAACTGCTAATTACTGCACTCTAACAGCATGTAAGTATGCTGTAAAGAGACACTTCCCCCCTCGAGATGAACAAGGCCACATCATCATGGCTGCCAAAGAGAATAACTAAAGTATAAGGTCAAGGCATGTGGTTATTTGCAGTTGCTTGGTATAGATGCCGCTCCAGTGGGTCTTATAGCATGATTATCAGTCAGAAACTTAATCCTGGTGGTATTAAAGTGTGGAGAGACATAACCTGAGAGGTCTATAGCAAAAAATTAGTCTGTAGGCAATGTATTATGACACTGATACTTCCACACACACCCCAAAAGGACACAAAATTCAAATTTGAAAATCTGCTGCGTTAATTTGCAATGTGTTCTACAGTTTGCCATCAATACCATGCAGACGTATGTAAAACCATAGAAGTTGAGTAAAAAAATATAGCAAAGAATACTAAACACTTTTTACACTTTTATAATTGCTGTCAAAACATTACCACAGCGCCATAACATAATTTTATAGTTTGTCCTCCTTCTAAAAACGTAAATTTCATTGCAATTTTATGTGAATACACAGTGTTATATACAGAAATGTATCAGTACTGAGATCACTAATGACCCAACGTATATCCTTGAATATATAAAGTTACTATCCACTCTGTTCAAAGTACAACAAGGACATGCGTATTGGTCTTGCCCATAGGCGGTTGATGTTTTAATATTATGGTCCAAGAATTCGATTGTTTTATAATTAAGTCTCTTTGTAACTTTCAGTTTTTTCCTGCCCGCCTGCCTGCCTACCTACCTACCTACCTACCTACCTACCTACCTACCTACCTACCTACCTACCTACCTACCTACCTACCTACCTACCTACCTACCTACCTACCTACCTACCTACATACATACATACATACATATCTAACCTGACCCTGTCTAACCTATATACATATAGAAGTACTATTGTCCATATTGCACACGTTCCTCTGTAAAATTTTGACATAGGCTGTATTAACCCAAATAAATTAAAGGGTCTTCAGCGGGTAACTACTCCACAGGCTTCGGCTATAGGCACTTCCAATTGACCACAGCTAAAAGTTGTAGAAAATAATTGATGCAATTTAGGAGAATGCCCAAAACTTGTAAACTTGTACTTTATGCTGATTAGGGCCACTTCAAAAGTTAAAATGTTGAATATCTTCGCAACTTTATAGGTAGAAGTGCCATTCTAACTTCAAGTTATAGGTTTATGGCATAGGCGCATCTAATGAACCACAAACAAAAGCCCTGGCATTATAATTTACGCTAATTATGGCATTTGAAATGTTAATGGTGCATATCTTCAAAACTGTTGTTGGTAGAAGTGCCATTTCATATCAATTCACAGGTTTGTGCCTGATGCGCAACAAATGAGCCACAAGCAAAAGTTGTAGAATATAATTTATCCTAATAAGGGGCACTTCAAAAGTTTAAATGTTGAATATCTTCAAAACAACTGTAGGTAGAAATGCCACTTCAACTTTATTATGTGCGATTGTATTATAGGCGCATCCAATGAATCACAAACAAAAGTTATAGAATTATAATTTATGCAAAGTGGGAGCACTTGAAAAGTTTAAATGTTGGATAGCTTCGAAACCGATAAAGGGAGAGGTGCCATTCACACTTTGATAACCTCCACAGGCTTCTGCCATAGGCATTTCCAATCGACCAGAGCTAAAAGTTGTAGAATATAATTTCTGCAAATTAGGAGAATGCCCAAAATTTAAATGTTGAACAGCTTCAAACATAAAACAGAGAGAGGTGTCATTCTAACTTCAATTGTTAGGTTGATGACATAGCGGCATCCAATAAAATATGAGCCAAAGTTGTACGGGTTGAAAGTTATACAAATTACGCAAATTCACAAAATTTAAATCATGACTCTTCAACTTTACAATTGTTACAGATAGAGGTGTCATTCTAATGTCAATTGATAGGTTTATGAGATAGTTGCCTCCGATGAACCACGAGTAAGTTGTAGTAGTTTGATTTATACAAATTAGGCAAATACATAAAGTTTAAAACTTTAATGACTTCAGAACTATCACAGATAGAGAAACAATTTCCATTTATAGGCTTGTAACAGAACTCAACTGTTTCTGTCTCTTTTAAACAGTTGAATGATAATTATTGTTGCAGGTGTTCAAGCAATGTTGACCAGGCAATCTTTAAAAAGTTTAATTGGCACACAGACTGATTTGCTGAAATGTGAGACATAGAAATTACATGACAAATCGCAAAGCCAATGGGAAATTGACATGGGAAAACAAGAAAGTAATGAATCCAAACTAAAAAACTACGTGCTGTACACAAAATTACTGAAGTTTCAACTGTATTCGGATGTTTTAAAAATTGTAATATTGGTAAAATATCACCAGACTACTCATTCATGCCCATAATTTAAGCATTGAAACAGGTAGACACAAACGCCCCCACAAAATCCCAGTACATGACAGGACCTGCATTATGATATAGTAGACGGTGTGAAAACGAGGCTACTGTGATTAAATGCTTTGTTTGCCGTGATATAACATCTGCTTTATCACGATGATCCTTCGTTTTGTTGTACTTACAACCACTGAGTTACCACCCCATATAAGCCCTGGGTTTTTGTTTCACCATCATTAATAAAGTACGTGGAAATGTCTGGATGTTAAGTTCATTTAATAAAACAATTACAGCATATGTTCATAAAACAATGTTTCATGAAAATGCAATGTTTTAATCACATTTGGTTCCGCTTTCTTATGTTAGTTAGCACGGTCGATAATAGATAGCGCGGTAATTCAAGTACATGATTACTCCCTATCAGCACTGGCCGCGACAACCAAATGTATAGCCAAGTTACAAACCTTATCATGCCATTACTCCGCAATTATTATCCCAATGATGCTCACACATGTAATGACAAGTCGATGCAAGTGCATTCATAGACACACTTGGTGAATAATCCTCCAGATGACCACAACCACTGAACCAGTGTCAGTGAGTAGTACTACTACTAGTTGGGATGACAGGCCTTTTTTTCAAATTAAAGCCAGAGTCTTTTTAACATGTCAGTGCCGCAATATGGTCCCTAGTATCCAAATGCAGCACAAATTACTTGCCTGTGTATCTGAATCTATCAGCCAGATGGTCTGTAATGGTTGCTGCATATAGGGGCAATTATTTTGCAAAAAAGAAAAAAAAAAACAGATATTAAAAACATGAACCCATCAGCCATTGGTACAAAATCATATTTTAAGTCCAAATTCATTTATCAGAATTATCCCAAGTGGACCAAGAATGTTTCCCAAAAACTTTCATGCCTAAAAATGGACTATTGTAATTTATGAAACCAAATAACTACTTTATTTTTGGTAGGCGGGAATCCAGTATTTCACTAAATAATGAGAATAGACTATAAATGGAGATTACAGTAAAAACCCAAGTTTACGTGTTGGGTAGATTCCAGCAAATGTAGGTTTGTTACTATCACTTACAATAGGTTTCAATGTACATGTACTGGCTTAAGTAAATGCAACAATGATTCATAAAGTCTGAAAATCTGGCGTGTACAGGTAGACATCCTACAAGTTAGAGTATATCTAAAATTATGAAAAGAAGGGTGGAAGTTGACAGATTTTTGTCCCCTCTATAATACTTCTGTCAATTTCTTTCTTCCAAGAGCTTATAAATGCTTAACTATTTACAGTGATCCCTGTCTTGAACGACCACTCTAATGACAGGCTCCCGCCTTGAAAGACTGTATTTGGATGGCCTTTTCTGCTTTTTCTCCATGTTATTTAATCTGTCATGACACACCACCTGTCTTGAGAGACCATTCTGTGACCTGCCATTAGCATGGCATTTGAAGACAGGGACCACTGTAATTTGTAACAGATAAAGCTGTAAACTAACAGAGTGTTCACAGATAACAGAAGTTTATGCTAGCCACAAAATGAGGGTCAGCTGACTAATCAAGCACTAACAATACCATGCCTGAGGAGCTCAGTATATGCGAAGGTTCCTGGTTAATAGGCAACGTGCTTTTGAATTTGTAGAACATTGAGCATGAAGATTCAACATTGTGTGCAAGTGCTACAATAAACTACAACCAAACCGGTTGTCAAACTGACTGCTCTGCAAACTACATGTTCATGCGAAATACCGCCCGCTTGCACATCAGAGCATTCATTTTTTCCCCCCAAAATTCAAAGTGTGTGTGTGTGGGGGGGGAGGGGGGCTGTACACAGGGAAAGAAACTTCATAAAAATTTAGCCTTGTTTTCTCTCTATTTGGTTGTCAGCTGGACCATTTCATTTTGAATTTCATTGTCAATGTCACTGAATTTGGTGATGAGGGTCCTGGGATTGGGGTATGGCTACACCACTAGGCCTGCAGGGGTACAATTTCACCAAAATCTGCGAGAATCTTTTCGGAATTTAGACAATTGTTTTTCATAGTATTTTAACATAGCCTTAGAAGAAATTGCAAGAATATGTTCTCAGATTCTGACTTTTTGTGTCTGTGTACCTGTATATTTCATCAGATTTCTAGCTTTGTTCTGACAGTGACACAAAAGACAAAACAACGGTAAAGCATGGGTAAATGTTTTGAAGATTAATGGACTGATATTGACAAATTTTACTAAAAATTTATAATGAGGCATAATTGACTTTTAGTCCATTGAATTTTACCGTACCCATGGCCATGGCCTTGTGTTGGTAAAAAAAAACATGCCGAGGCTCCAGTAGAAAAGTTTTTACAATATTTTCATCTTACTTTGCCACAAATTATTTTGAAACACATGAAAAAAGACACATTACAAAAAAAATAAAGATCATAAAAACAGTAAGACCTCTCCCATTCAATGTGTAACACGTGGATTACCATTTTGAACAATCGTGATATTAATTTGTCGCATGACTTCATTAAACCAATCACAATTATTGAACATCGTTCGTCTAGGGGTGCCCTATGAGGTTTTTTACGTTCCCAAAAACTTCCAAAACTATATCTGCAGGACAACCAAATGTAGGCCTAAGTCAGAATTATGATATGCTTCGGTGTCTGTTTTTAATGATCAATATATTTTGAGCCCAGGCCTATTTGAAAGCTTGTCACTTACAGCGGTACAATCTTCACATCTACAGTCCCCCCCCCCCCAAATAGGGCCCCGCTCATCTCCAAAACGGTAAATTCTGCAGTGGAGTGAGTACGCAAGCTAACGGGAACGGCAAAAAACAAACGCGATGATAACGGGTACATACATACATACATACATACATACATACATACATACATACATACATACATACATACATACACACACACACATATAAGATTTATTTATATTCAGTTTTTACAACGAATTAACATTAGCTTCCCAGCTATTTTGACCGAGTGTGAATAAATAATTAGATAAAAGTGAAAGCAACCTGTCACAATGATGGAAATATATAATATGTACCACATGATAGAAAATAGTACTTATAAAAACATTTACATAAATAATAAAATGCACGACGCAGATGGATCGTGCATGAGAGACTAAAACAATGGTAGAAATAGGGTGCAAGTAAAAGATAGATCATTGTCGACCGAAGAAACATTTACAGGAAAATCCATCCCAGTGCCTAAGTAGTCTGTTAAAAGCAGGAAGGTCTTTGGCTCTTCTGAGCTCATTGGGGAGCGAGTTCAAATCTTCATTCCGAAATTCCTAAAAGAATGACGACCCCTTTGGTCGTGAGACAGAATGATGCTCGCAAAGTGCTTTTTGCTCTCAGAGAATAGCCATGAGTATTGGGCTTGAAGACACTGTTCATGTATTCAGGGTTGCTGCCCTGGAGTGCTATAATCCAGATCGTACCGATCAAATATAAACTTCAGAGCTCTAAATTGAATTTTCTCCAATTTGGCAGAGTTTGAAGCTCCACAAAAGTGCCAAAGTGCTGGCCAATAGTTGAATTTTGAAAGGACAAAAGATTTGTCCTTTCAAATTTCAACTATTGCCCAGCAGTCTAGGGAAAATAGGTCAGTTAATCCTTTTTTGCGTCAAATTTGGGGGATTTTCAACTTGAAGCCATATTATAATGGGAATTAAGTATGGCGTGGCATTTATTGTTGCCAATATATCACTCAAGAGGCGGTGAGACTTCGTCAGATCAGCTCGTGATCTGACTTCGATCTCACCGCCTCCTTCGTGATAAAGAAAAAAAGTTGAATACCTTATAAAACCTATTCCAGTGAGACATTCCATATCAGGGCATATTGGTGCAAAAATCAATACTGAAAATTTAAATATGTCTATGTCAGATATTAAATTGAGGGTTTAATCGATAATTGGCCAGTATCTATCAGAAATGAACATTAGCTAGATTGTTTTGAAATTTGGCAAAAAGCAATCTTATCTATTTTCTTTTTCTTTTTTATGCGTACCTCCGTTACCGTGACTTTCTTTAAAATGAGCTGTGAAGTATTGAGCTTATTTGCTGACACGTTTATACTTAACTCATTATCGGCTTGCGATCTGACGTCGATCTCACTGCAAGTTGACCCCTAAAAGGGTTTAACGGGCCTTATCATCGCTGTTACTTATGCCGTTCCCGTTTACTTGCATACTCCCTCCACTACAGGTTCATAAGTGGTGGTTATTTAGTTGGGGTAAGTACAACAAAAAGAAGAGTCACTGTGATAAATCAGGTGTTATTATCACGGCAACCTCGTTTTCACACCGTCTACTACATTATAAGTGATAGTTATAACATGTCACATGACCATTATGCCACGTAATCAACGAGGTCGAAGAGCGATTTGATTGTGATGGCATAATGGTCATTGTGACATGTTATAAATGACTTGTAACAAGGGTGGTAGGAACTGACCAAGATATTCTTTGGTGCGCGACATTTTCCGCTACCTTTTGTGCATGTACACCATGTACCGCCGCTCACGTAAGTTGCACATTCATGTTTGACTGCTTGCTCATGTATTTTCTACTTACCGATATGGCAGTAGGGAGAGCACGTGGTAGAAGCCAAAATGACGACTTTAAGTGCGTTGGGCAGTATTCCCTCTCAACAGTTAATTTTTACGATTTACGTTTCATAATGACGACAGTCCACGCTACAAGAAACCTATTTCAGGTAAAAAACCAACACATTTTTGGAATTTAATCCACTTATTTTTCAGTGTTTATGCCTGGCATGGACACTGATTAAGTGTTTTAAATTGAGTCATGTATATCAACTTACATTATGCCGACAGTGATATTATGCTAGATATGGCAGGCGACCTGGATAGTTCTAGAAAAACACGTCTGTACAATTCCAAGTCCTGTGGTCATCTGCACAGATACTGCTGGAATAATACCTTAGTTTGGGCTGTTCGGGGGGGAGGTGTCAACAACGACTGTTTCTGCAACACACTGCCTGTGGGTCATGATGCCCTGCACAACACTAGCAATTCCATTGTGTGAAGTGTTCATTATGTGATATAATCTAAACTTTTTCCAGTTCCCTGTTGGCCTGTTCCTACCAACCATGTTGCAATGGATTGTATTTTCTTTCTTCTGAAAAGTATTGTACTATATTGTGTTGTGTTTTGTTAGGTTCTTTTGACTGACAAATTACTGTGTACAGTGCGAACCAGTGCAGTCAATCAAGTCATTCATTCATAGTTCACCCATGCAATGTCAAACGTTGCCCGTAGCGTTAACTCCTTCCCGACCTTCAATCCTGGCACTGATTACAAAGACATATCAAATAAAATCACTCCCAGTTTAGTGGGGATCGGGTCAAACTACATTTCCAAACAAGTTTGAAGATAATTCAGCTTGAGTTTTGGGAAAAGCCTCCCAATTCCGCTAAAAACCTACAAAGATTCATTTAAGAAAAGAAAAAAGAAAAAAAATTGCAGCAACCCCTGTTGGACAAATTACGGTCCAGGGCACTCAGAATTGTCTCCGTTTAATAACAAAGCTATTGGCTGGTCTTTTTCTGATATTTTTTGAAGGTTTTCCCCCAAAATGAACAAAAACTAAAGGGATCAATATAAACAGACGGACAGATAGATAGACACATATATTAACAGACAAATAAATAATGAAAAAAGTAATGAATCATGAACATTTGAATTTACTTGACAGAGACCAAAACAAAGTATACACCCCAAATTTGAGGAGGATCTGGTGAAGGGGTCTTACAAAATTACATTACATATTCTTGCAATGACATTATAGAATCTGCTTGGTAATCATCTTAACGTGCACTCTTAGCGACGAGAGCAGTATATATATATATATATATATATATATATATATGTGTGTGTGTGTGTGTGTGTGTGTGTGTGTGTGTGTGTGTGTGTGATTCTCAGCGGCAGGGAGTTTCATGAACTATTCATTATAATTATTACTATTGTTATTGTTGTAATTGTTGAAGATGTTGGAAATCAGTTGTGTGTGTGTTGGGGGGGGGGGGGGCGTGCGCTGTGTGTGTCTGTGTACGCATGTATCATACCATTTGTTAAAAGGTAACTGTATAGATATTTCTATAGGACCGGATAATCAATCTGCGTCCTATTGTTTGCAATGTTATTAATTTTATATTTCTGAAGTTAATTGATCCGAACTGCTTGAATGACAAAATTTAGTCGGGGAACTAATGTCGTACTTTTGTTTCAAAGCTTCTTATTTCCATACCCGAAGCTGAACGTTTTCGTTTTCAATGAATGGGAGTGGTTCAATGACACAATGAAAAACTTATATGTTCTCATAAGTTGACGCCCCGAAAAAAATTTGTGTAAACTTTATCATGAGTCACCAAAACGTTTGGGAGATATTAATTATGCCACCTTTTGACGAATGCATTTTATATTCATCAATACAATTAAGGTATGGCAAGAAGCTTGTACACAAATATGGACCCAAGCTCCATAAACATCTGAAAAAACACGGGCCAGACTGGTATAAGAAGCTCTCTAAGCCAGGGGAGAAGTGGTACAAAAAAGGAAATAAGTGGTTGAAAGATTCGAAGAAGCTTCCACGGAAATATGGACTCAAGCTCCATAATTATCTAAAAAAACACGGGCCAAACTGGTATAAGAAGTACTGGAAGCCAGTGGAGAAGTGGTACAAAAAAGGAAATAAGTGGTACAAAAGGAGATAAGTGGTTGAAAGATTCGAAGAAGCTTCCACGCAAATATGGACTCAAGCTCCATAATTATCTAAAAAAACACGGGCCAAACTGGTATAAGAAGTACTCGAAGCCAGTGGAGAAGTGGTACAAAAAAGGAAATAAGTGGTACAAAAAAGGAAAGAAGTGGTTGAAAGATTCGGAGAAGAAACTTTTGAAGAAAGGAGAAAAGTGGTTGATAAAATGGGGAAAGAAACTTTATAAGAACGGAAAGAAGCGGTACAGGAAAGTAAACAAATATATCCGTCGCAAGGGTTGGACTTCTCGTCGCCGAAACTGGGGATCCCGTCGGCGAGGTTGGGTTTCTCGTCGTCGAAGCTGGGCTTCTCGTCGGCGAAACTGGGTTTCCCGTCGCCGAGGTTGGGTATCTCGTCGTCGAAGCTGGGCTTCTCGTCGCCGAAACTGGGTTTCCCGTCGCCGAGGTTGGGTTTCTCGTCGTCGAAGGTGGGCTTCTCGTCGCCGAAGCTGGGCTTCTCGTCGCCGAAACTGGGCTTCTCGTCGCCGAAGTTGGAGTTCCCGAAGCCGAGGTTGGAGTTCCCGTCGCCGAAGCTGGGGTTGATTGAGCCTGAAGGCTTTTTCTGTTCACGTAATTAAAGAGCATCCAGCATAGTTTTTTTAAGAGTTGTTTTCTTTTGTTTGGTATTCCTGACTTTCGCTCAAAGCAAAGTGGAATGACGCTAAAGTAGTCCCTCCAACAGAGGCACTGCAACCTAAGATGGGTCTTGGAAGCGCTTGACCCATGTCGTCCCGGTGTTAACCCTCTGCAGCACACACACACACACACACATACACACACACACACACACACACACACACACACACACACACACACACACACACAGTGCAAATATTTCATCATGATTTAAGGATGGACAATCCAAGCATATGTTAGTTTTTATGTGATCACCGCAGTTTGATTTATTTTAAACATTTTTGCAGTTTAAGGTTTTGTTTCTTTATCTTTATCATTTATTTTGTTAATATTTTTTTTCCATTTTTTCGGGTGGGGGAAGTAAAATGCTTTTCACTACAAATTATTCAGTGCATTCTTTTTCTATATGGGCCTGCAGCAATATATCTATTTTTAACCCCACACTCACTAAGATATTTTCAGGGAATAATTAGGAGCGAAAAAAGATCAAAAAACTGGAGTGACCAGGGTGCATCGAGTACATGCGGTTGTTTTGGGATTTTTTTTATCTTAAAGTAAATGAGTGCAGGGGAATAGTGCTGTCCACATGAAACAACTTAACTGTTGACCAGACAATTTCTTAGCCAATCTTGACCAATTTTGCTTGTTTCTTTACCCACAAGGGCGTCTTTATGCTTGTTATCCCAGTATGGACTAATATAAGTCCAAATGCGAAACAGGTTCACTCTGATATAGACACATAACTTGTTTTCCAACAATATCAAGTAAGTTTGAACCAAAAATACTTGCAATTATGATCATGACACTAAATAGTGGCGTACATGTACATATCGTTTGAGGGGCAGCATGATTATACGTGAATAGGCCGATGGTCTTTCTCGCATAGCTGGTGGAACAGATAT
Organism: Hermodice carunculata; assembly: GCA_964020975.1. Lineage (NCBI taxonomy): Eukaryota > Metazoa > Annelida > Polychaeta > Eunicida > Amphinomidae > Hermodice > Hermodice carunculata. The sequence continues at coordinate 454,775 of CAXHWN010002014.1, read as the reverse complement.
AATTTCGACTTGGCGAAAGATTAGTGGCGATGAACCTTTCGTGTTTTTTCCCCCAAAGTTGTGCAAATCGTCACACTCCAATGATTTTTTGTTCAATTTTGAAGATAACTTTTGAAAAACTTAACTTAAACTGCTTGGGCAATCGCTTTTAAATGGATGGGTTCACTGGAATTCGATCAAGAACACACACACAGTGCAAATATTTCATCATGATTTAAGGATGGACAATCCAAGCATATGTTAGTTTTTATGTGATCACCGCAGTTTGATTTATTTTAAACATTTTTGCAGTTTAAGGTTTTGTTTCTTTATCTTTATCATTTATTTTGTTAATATTTTTTTTCCATTTTTTCGGGTGGGGGAAGTAAAATGCTTTTCACTACAAATTATTCAGTGCATTCTTTTTCTATATGGGCCTGCAGCAATATATCTATTTTTAACCCCACACTCACTAAGATATTTTCAGGGAATAATTAGGAGCGAAAAAAGATCAAAAAACTGGAGTGACCAGGGTGCATCGAGTACATGCGGTTGTTTTGGGATTTTTTTATCTTAAAGTAAATGAGTGCAGGGGAATAGTGCTGTCCACATGAAACAACTTAACTGTTGACCAGACAATTTCTTAGCCAATCTTGACCAATTTTGCTTGTTTCTTTACCCACAAGGGCGTCTTTATGCTTGTTATCCCAGTATGGACTAATATAAGTCCAAATGCGAAACAGGTTCACTCTGATATAGACACATAACTTGTTTTCCAACAATATCAAGTAAGTTTGAACCAAAAATACTTGCAATTATGATCATGACACTAAATAGTGGCGTACATGTACATATCGTTTGAGGGGCAGCATGATTATACGTGAATAGGCCGATGGTCTTTCTCGCATAGCTGGTGGAACAGATATAATTTCGACTTGGCGAAAGATTAGTGGCGATGAACCTTTCGTGTTTTTTCCCCCAAAGTTGTGCAAATCGTCACACTCCAATGATTTTTTGTTCAATTTTGAAGATAACTTTTGAAAAACTTAACTTAAACTGCTTGGGCAATCGCTTTTAAATGGATGGGTTCACTGGAATTCGATCAAGAGCAAAACACAATATACACAATTATTGCAAACTAGAAATGTGTATTACCATTAGATTCGATGTTAAGGTACAATCAATAATTAAGTTAATTTTCAGCTGAGGTGCTAAAATTTATGACAGTATTTCAAATATACAAATAGCCATTCATTTTGCCACAAGTTTGATGTTTCTAAACGAAGGGGCATTTAATCAAAGTGCAAATTACAATGGAAAATAATGGGAATATACAGATCTATCCCTCCATCCTACAGAGTTCTGTTCCGACAACCCACCGACCATCGGATAGACAGTGGCATAACCACCTACGCAAATGGCTTCACAGGAGAGAGAGAGAGAGAGAGAGAGAGAGAGAGAGAGAGAGAGAGAGAGAGAGAGAGAGAGAGAGAGAGAGAGAGACTCTGCTTTAAAGGTACATGTGAAGGTGGGCTACATGTACTACCAATCACGAGTCTGCCACTAACACTGTATAATTGTCGTGAGAAATGGAAATGTACATGTACTCTCTTGTTGCGCACGGACTCGCACAAAAAAAATTACGTTTGAAATAATTCCATATTCATAACCCGTTTGCATGTGTTAAACGTTCCCCCAAGTTCATAAAACAGCTCGCAATAGTAATCAATAGAAATATATGCATTGACAGTAAACCCTGAAGAGAGAGAGAGAGAGAGAGAGAGAGAGAGAGAGAGAGAGAGAGAGAGAGAGAGAGAGAGAGAGAGAGAGCATCTTAAATCAGATACCCCAATAAACATTGTCTTCTAAACAATTTTGTTTGCCCCTTCTACAAGATAAATTTGCATCCATTTTAGGAATAACGCGTGGAACGATCATGAAGATGTAGAAGATAGAGAACACACAAAAGCTCATGAAATGAGATAAAATAGCGGCATCACTTGTTAACAAAAATCAATGTTTAGAGGTCTCTTGATTCATATCCAGGAGGCGATTTCCGTGTCTGAAACAATTCCTGTTGTGAGCCCACCGCCGCCAACAACTGGTAATTTGCAGCCGTCGAACCTTCATTATGTGCTAATGCTCACGCTGGAAAAGTCCCATAATACGCTTTACATTACATTCATTCGACAAACTAATCTTCCATTAACACTGATCACACATGTATTTTGGATACTACCTTTTTAAAAATTTCAAATCGACACTAACCCACATACTTGGCTGCCATTTTGAAAATTTTGGATTCTGCACCAAATGGTTTGTAAATGAGGACAGTGGTATTCAGACGATATTGGAGAGGGGGGGGGTTATATTATATGAAACCAAAAGTATATATTTTGCAAATATTTCAGAGCATCACTAAGGATATGATATATATGCTGTGGCCGAGATTCACTTTGATATCCTAATCAACTGTATTTTTGTACAACTATCCTGCAATACATTGCGCCATGTTTAAAATGGTGCAGGATTTCTCGACTTGAGGTATGTGTCGCATTTGGACTTAAAGCTGACGATGATAACCGCGTCAGACACAAGCGAGAGGGCAGATAAAAGTGAAGATGGTAAGTCATGTTTTAGAAATACTTTGAGGACTGTTTGCCCTGGTACATGTAACTCAGAGAACAGACACCTGGAACCTATCAAAATATTGCGATAATGATTACCGAACAAAAAAATAACAGCGCATGATGGCCACTTTCTCAATAGAATCTTTCAACTGGGGCTATGGCTATGCTGTTTTACTGCACAATCCTGGCCATGCAGCTATGCTTTTTCCCCAGCCCAAGTTAACCCTCCTTTCCAGAAGAGTTGAAAGAAAATGCTGTGTTGGTGATGACTTTACTGCAAAATTAGGGTACATGCTGACCACTTTCTTATTTAGATTTTTCAGCCAGAGTTAATTAATTTTGATTAGAGGAAGATGGCTTGAAACCCTTTTTTTTTTTTTTTTTTTGTTTTTTGTTTTTTTTGTTTTTTGTTTTTTTTTGGTTTTTGTTTTTGTTACTTTTATGTTTTATAAGGGGTGCGGACTCGGGCCTTTTTAGTGGGGTCAGTTGGGTTATCAATTTTTTTTTAAGGTAACTTGGACATTTGTTGAAACTTGTTTAAAATGGAAGCTCTTACCCCTTTTACACATTACCTCCTTTGACATCACTTTAATTTTTTACCTGAGCACTGCGGAAGGCACATGTCATATAAAAACAAATGCCGCGGAAACTTATGTAAGTTACATCCCCTATACATTTTAAGTGAATGTGGCCAACAGATTTGATAAATTTGAAAATGTGAATTACAACTGTAATCCCCATTAGCTTACATTTTAATCAATAAGGATTTATGCATTGTTTAGTAGGTCTCATATTGAAAAAAAAATCGTTTAAGTCAGGGATTTGAAGCAACACCACCTGGTCATATGAACTGAAATTTTTGCATTGGTGCATGTCGCAAACAAATCCACATTCAGGGTACCCCAACAGGCCCAGATGGCCCGAATGATCAGTGGGTGGAATGATCACTCCATCCCTACTGGCTGACTTCTTCTCACGAGTTGGTCAATCCAGGTCATGCTGTGGTCCTGGGACATGCATCGCATGCATGGAGACATTGTGTTTGAATGATGCGTCTGGCTTACTCCATCAGTTTCCAGAAGCTTAAACCACCTTGCTGGTTGGGGTAGGCTATTGCAGTCCTGTTGTCGCACATAATGCGGATGTATTTATGCTCGCATAGGTCTAAGAAATACAGGAGTGCTACGCTTATTGCCTCCAGTTCTAACCACTTTATGTGATGGACACAGACTGCATGAGCCAAATGCCCAAAGCTGTCCAGCCCTCCACAAAGGCTCTGCTGCTGGACTGAGAAGAGTCTGTGTATATGGTGAGTTGAGCCTGAAGGTACACCGATGTCTGTCCCAGCATGACCTTTCCCGAACGGTCCACCAAAGGAGGTGCTGATAGTCCTTCAGGAAGACTGGCACTGGAGCTTAACAGTCTTGGTCCCTCATCCATCTGTCTCATAGGGCATGCTGCAAGGGACAATGGTGAAGGTGACTCAGTGGGACCTGGGCATCTATCGAGGAAGGGAGCCGACCAGGGCTTGCTGCTGCCAAGCTAAGCAAACCTCATTGGCTAAAAAGTCCTTGAGCATCAACTGGAGTCTCTTCCATCTGTCATTCAAAAGACAACAAATGCAGGTGACCAGATTAAACTGGATGCCAAGAAATACAAAGATCTGCTATGGCATTCGACCTGACTTGGGGAGATTCACAATTAGGCCTAAGTGTCTGCCAAGTCCGAAAATGGTCTGTGTGTGATGCGGAGAATCTATGCAGTACCTGGATCTGCCAGTCATTTAGGTGCACATTAATGCTTATGTGGCCCTCTGGTGAAGGTGCAAGCAGCTGTGCAAACAAAGTAAACACCAGAGAGGCTGTGGCAAGGCTGAACTGGAGTGCCCTGAACTGGTACACCTAACTGAAAAATGCAAACCGCAGATACCTCTGAGATGTTTTCACTATTGGCACATGGAAGAATGTGTCCTTGAGATCCAAGGATGTTGTCTATGCCTTGGTTTGTGGACCGCACCCCACCAACTGTGGTGTTTCCACCCTGAGGAACAAGACCTCCAAATGCCTGTTCAGCATTGACAGGTCTATGACTGGGAACCAGCCTTCATCCCACTTGGGGACTAGGAAGAGTAGGCTGTAGAACTGGGCGAACTGGGATCTCTCATCTGCTCTATGGCCTTCTTGCTCCATCACTACTCCACTGCCTCTAAGAACCCTGAAGCATTGGGTTCCTGTGTAGGGTGTGTGAGCCACTTGGGTATATGGCATAATGGAGGCCCATCTTTGCTGAAGGGAGTGAATACCCATGTCTCAGGAAACCAAGAGGAATGAATCATCTGTAATGGATTCCCATTAAGTGCAAAAGGTGGATAGACAACTGCCAGCAGAGCACTTTGAAACATCTGCAGCTGTGATTGAAGGCGACCCTAAGACTTGGGGGTCCAGCAAGCCCTGAGGTTTGCCTGACTTCTTAGATTTGCTGAACCACTTGCTCTTCTCTCATCAATGCCCCCTCTTCCTGGGATGTTGTGATGCTGAGGGCATGATACAAGTCCACAAATGAGTGGATGCAGTATGAGTGACACACTTTAGGGTGGCTGCCAAGGAGAAGAATGACTGAATGCAGTCTGTGACTGCTTCGGTCCTGGATCGCTCATCTGAGCGAAACCAAAGATCCTGCAGCCAAGGGATAACTTCCACTCTTCCCGAGTGGAGTGAGAGGGTGAAGCTTCTAGAAGACCCAACACAGCTGTTTCTGACTCAAAAGTCTCCTGGCCTGAGGGCACCTGCTGCATTAGCAAGAACTCCTGAGTCTCCAGAGGGCTCAGAGCAGGGGCTACAGCTGCTGGTGACCCTGAGCTCTGGTGAGGACCTGCTGGAGTTCAAGGAACTACGGAGCCTGGGCGCTGAGTTAGAGCTGACTCAATGTGGAGGCAGCAAGCTGTTCAGCAAAAAGAGTTTCTAAAAGACAGTGAGGGTGCTGGGAAGGGCCTATGAAGATAAAGTCTCCAAGCACATCTGCTGCTCTTTGGACAGCTCACGTTCCACATGCATCTCCACGGAAGAAGGCAGGGTACTCTGCTGAAAGGCCGGAGTCAGCAGGATGGCCAGCTGTTCTGTCTGGGGCTGGCCCAGAGGAAGAGCAGGAGGCAATGCTGGCACAGAGGTCAGAGGTATAGGAGAAGGCATTTGGGTCATTCAGGGACCTGTCATCACAGGAGCCGGAAGCGCATTGATGGTAGAAGACATCACCACAAACTTGGGTGCCTTCTTCCATGCTCCAGGGTGGATAGACCTATGACCTGAGCTCTAGGACTTGAAAGATCAGGAAATGGGTACTGGCCCTGGTGCTCTGGGATGCCTCATGATCTGAGCACTCAGGGAATCAGCAGATGTTCAGGATTGCCTGGACGAGAACTCTTGGGTTTCCATGCTTCCTTCACCGACTTATATGGTTTGGACTCCAAGCGCTAGGTACCTGGGAGACCAAGATCTAGAGAGTTTCAAGCTGCGTTTAGCCTGCCCTCTTGGAGTGGGCCTCCAAGTGTTGGGTTGAGAGGAGGCAATCAATATCTTGAGCAGATCCACTTGCATCTGTGTGTTTGTAGTCTTTGTCTCCAAGACACAGTGAGACTTGGGTCAGTGGCCACAGAGGCACAAGTGTTCACCTTTGTTTGGGTTGGCTGCTCAAGATCCCCACAAGGTGATCTCTCGCTGTCCTGCTTGCGACTACATTGCCTCTTTTCCTTACTCCCTGGAGAGTTTTCAGATGTAAAGACACCAGCCACGTGAGCCTGTAAGCGAGCCACATGGATTTCGTCTAGGTTTCTTCTGTGAATCACCAGAGAAGACTCATTGTAGTCAGGGTGCAAAGTTCGGTATTTGGCTCCAAGGATTTGCCACCTATGTCTAGCCTTCTTGCTTGATCTCCTGGCTTGCTTTTAGAGCGGCCACCTTGTCTTCTCCCCAACCAATGCAGAACTGCCATGTTTGCTTATGAGAGCAAAAGCATGAGAGCTAATACAGTCAAGTTGTATATAATCGGCAATGCAACTTGCTTTTTTTGGTTTTTTTTGTTTTTGTTTTTGTTGGTTGCCCCACTATCCGTCTTGTCCTTGTTATGTCTCTTCTTGCTATTGTTCCTCAGTGTGGTGTTTGCTGTCTGCATAATTGGTTTGTCTGGGCAGCAGCCTACCACTGACTGATGATTCTGAATGACAGCGTCCACCACACAGAATGCGTCTTGTTTCGTTCTGTCATGTGATACTGTCCATTCTTCTCAAGAGGGATTTATATAGGACTTGTCCTACTTCCCAATTGAAAATAAAATACGTTTAAACCAATACAGTCAAGTTGCTGGTGTAAACCAAAGTAGTGGTCATGGTGGTTCCAGGCTGCCATATAGAGGTTCCATGAGTCCAGCTCGTCATTTTTTCCCAACAAGGACAATGGACTAGTGGCCATTGGATCGACACTGACAGCTGTCTACCATCCAGCAATTGCCTGATGGGCACTTTCCTCCCTCTGTCTACAATCTGATTGTTTAGAAACCATCTTGGAAAACTTTAAAGCCAACACGACAAGCTCTACTTCCACATTTCAACAAAAGATATCTGTAGATCAAATATAACCTAGCATTGTCTTTGAAGTGTCTGGGACTGCTTAAAGAGGATTTGCCACAGAAGGGTAAGTTCAACAAATACTAAAGGAAGCAAGAGATGGTGCTGCTGGAACTGTCCGGTTTTCAAAACAATCGTGTGAGTAACCCGACTCAATTGTGTTGGGTGATTTTGGCCAGACACGCAGGTCTCGGCAATTATGGTCCAGAGGTAATGGTACATAAAAATCATATAGACTGGCAAAACGAATCATATCATAAAGTGGTATATTGAAAGGACCAGGTACGTCAAAAGAGAAGTCACTATAAGTCATGTAAATATACATATAAGTCATGTAAATATACATATAATAATACACATATATATGTATATATATATGTATATATATATGTATATACATATGTATATTTATATATGTATATATTATCTTTTCAATCATATCTCAATGTATTCAATGTGGCTTAAAGTTCAATTAATTTAAAAAAAAATATTCTGGTATCATTTGAGGACATCTAACAGTAAGCCTAAACATAGTACTGTTTTGAGTGCTACTAAGGGATTAAGGAAATATTTTGAAAGTTGTGTCATCGTTCAGTTGCAGCAGTTAGTTGCTTAAGGGAAATATGCATCTCTGAATTTGTATTACACAGATCACAAGTGACAAGCTTCTGGAATGCTTTAAGAAAAAACAAATGTCATAAAGTTCAATCTACAGTGTAGCTTATCTGTTGACACATAGGCATATAGCTCTGTTATGCAGGATGATCAAGATCTCAGGTCTGTGCAGCAGGAAGGTCATGATTTAGTAAAAATACCGATATAAGTGTCTCGTTAATAAAATTCAGCCTTTTTCATACAATTTATTCATATTCCCACACAGTGAGTTTAGCATCTTATCAAACCATTCAAACATAATACCTCTCCTGGTTATGATGGCATCTCAGGAGAACATTTAGGATATGCATTCTGTCGATTATGTGCCAACACCTTGCCACTTTTTATACCTCAATTTTACAGACAATATAGTACCACGAATATTCATCCTTGGCCAAATCATTCCAACTCTAAAGAAGCCTTAATCCCAATATTGCTGACAGTTATCAGCCCAATACAATTGGATCCACACATGGAAAAATAATTGACATTTTATGATGCCTGAAGTTGAGGTCCACGACACTCAGTTTGGTTTCAGAGAGAAGCGTAGCATCTAATTTGGATGTGCTTTAATGAACGAAATTATGTCATATTTTACTGCAAATGATCAGACAGTCTTTATATGCCCTTGTTGAAGACTAAGGGCAAGTTAAACATGTGTATCAACCCCACAGGAGAAGGCTTATCAGAGCATCAACTGCACAACAAACAAAGACATCATGGCAGCTTTCTACTCTTTTATTACCTCCAAAAAAACCGAAGAGCTTTAATTGCCCTGCCTCCCAACAGAGGAAAGCAGTGCATTGGGAGAGCACCAAATATCCTACTATATAGCTTTGATAAATCATAAGATTTAGGTTCACATGTATAGCACTAACAATGAGAGTAAATGAGTAATAATTCTCAACATACTCCCCCCATTGGAGTACTAGCAGTACAACTCCAATGCTAGAGTTCTCAATAGCAATTCAAGTGTCCATGTGATTCGAAACATATGACTACGATTAACATATTAACTGGAGCACCTTAAATGTCCAGGTTTCAGGCGAGAGACCAAAGTGTAGTGCGGGGACCTGTTGTGAGTGCATTTCTTATAGCGGCCACTACTGAGTCAGGGGACTTGCAGCCTCCATCATCGCCGCTGACATAATCAGGCACAGGTAACCCAAACATGTCCCACTAAGCCTTTGAACAGTTAAGTGTCACTGCATATAAAGAGGCATGGAAGAATCCCTTTGGATCGGCCGGGAGTTGAACCCTGTATCCCTCGCACACAAAGCGAGGACCGTAATCACTTGGCCATGGCGGCTTTGATGCAATCTATGAAAAGAAAGTACACTTACAAGAAATTGCACACTATATTGTCAGTAGTCTCTGTCAGACATGTCTGATCCCTTGCCTTGTCAAAAAACAAATGAATGAAACTCGCTGGAAAATCATGGTTAAATGCCATGAAACAAAAAGGGGATTAATGCCGAACCTACCAGAGTTTGGCTGATCAGAGTTAAAGTCCCACCAAGTGACAAAGATATAAGGAAATGCCAATCACTTGTATGCACAGACATGCCTTCCATTCAAACACAGTTCACACTGCTTTGCGCTGCTCAATTACAAATATTTGCACTATGCAACTGCAAAATACTTTGCATCTGTAATATTTAAAAACATATCATAATTTATTTATAAAAAACAAAAAAATTTATCCCGTCACATCTGCCCCTGGACTATGAAATATCATCCTCAATATTGCCAGACAGAAACAATCTGCCAAAAAGACGTCAATATTAGACATATAATTACATTACAACAAATACTGTGGTCCCTGCAAAGAATAAATAACTTACACAGGATAAATTTCCCTCTTGGTTACTTATTGCTTTCAATACCTCAAAAAGAATATGTATATGTATTGAATTACACATTTCACCTACAAGCTTTAGTATTAATGATAAAACTTCTCTTTCTCTTCCCCTGAATAAACTATTTTGTAGCAATCTCCCTAAATGACTAACATGTATTTCCTAATCTGGCTTCCTTGTCATTGGCCCAGCCACCTGTTGAGAAAATGTATGAAAATCTCCACTGGTCATCCAAGCTGGTGGTTGTCTTTCTTGCTGTGACTGTTTAGTTACAGATTCCACCTCATGGATGCCAGCACCAACTTGAATTTCTGGGTCAGCATTTTGATTTCCTGCATCTGTACCTAAAGAAACATCCCCCTGGACATCCCCTACTACTGCAGTCTCCCTTAGGTCAGAAATCTGGGTCTTTATCTCATCCTTCTCCCCCTGTGAAGTGATGTCATCATATGCAGCACTATGTTCAGCACTATAATACATCACCAAAACCTCTTCTTCTGATGAAAAAGAACCTTCATCACAGGACAACAGACCCTTCTCATCCATAGTTCCTGATCTCCTTCTGGACCTGGTTACTCTTCTGTCATTATCTTTCTTTGCTGTAGGAAAATTGTCCCATGCTACTAAACAGAAATTCCACCGATGGGCAATAAAAGATTGCAGTACAGGGTATGTTGCCTGCCACCACCACTTTGCCTCTCTACCACAAAACAGGAATCCCCTCGTTAGGCTGGTCAATGACTAGGTAAGGCTCTTCCTCCCACTTATCTGAAAGTTTATGTTTTTCCTCAAAGGCAACTACTTTCACTAAAACTCGATCCCCTCTGGTGACAACAGCTCCTCAGACTTTTGAGTCATACTTCTCTTTTTGCTTACACTGTTTTGCTTCAGCATTAGCAGCTGCCAACTCATAAGCCTTAAGCAACCTATCTTTGAGTTTGTTCATGTATGTTCACAGAGAACCTGTTTGATTATCTGGATGTAAACCAAAAGCTAGATCTACGAGCAACAATGGCTGACAAGCAAACATTAAGTAACATGGCGTATAGCCAGTTGTTTCATGACGGGTGCAAATATATGCATGAACCATAGCTTCCCCATGAGATTTCCAATCCTCTTTTTGCTCCTTTTCAAGGGTACCAAGCATGCTAAGTAATGTCCTATTCATATGCTCACATTGACCATTACCCATGGTATGATAAGTAGTAGTATGAGACTGAATAATTCCTAACAAATCACACAATTCCTCCATGAGCTTACTCTCAAAACATGCACCTTGATCATGATGGATCCTTTAAGGCAATCTGTAGTGTACTAAAAATTATCAAACAAAATATTCGCTGTAGTTTTGGCAGCACTATTCTTTGTAGGAATTGCCTGTGCATATCCTATAAAATGATCGGTGATGACTTATATATTATTGAAACCTCCCTTTGAAGTTTCTAGAGACAAGTAATCTAAACAAACTAATATTGATGGTTGACTGGTGGTAATGCTCACTAATGGAGCTCGTGCACTTGCAGGAGTCTTCCTCAAAGTGCACCTCTGACTATTCTTTATCAATTCTTGAACATCACTCATTCCACACCAATAGTACCTATCTATAAGCAAAGACAAGAGTCTTCTCACATCCTAGATGTCCCATTTGGTTGTGCACCATTGTGAGAACAGTATCAATCTGTGATCTTGGTAACAATAGCTGATTGTTTGTCGCTTCGTCACTTGCTACATGATAATAAAGTACACTCCTTTGCATCTTAACTTGTCAAAATTAGTGAACAGATACTGTGCATCTTTCCAACAGGAATACTCCCTTTCTGTGGTCTTTCTCCCTTTTCTACCCAAGGAATACACCAACTAAGGTCTGGATCCTGTTGCTGTAGGCTCTCTGTGTCCAAACTATCTATATCTTGTTCCAGTGTGAACATATTCAAAGACACATGCCACATAGCAATACTTTCAACATATGGTGAAACATGATTTCCACTACACAAAGCCTCAATAGTCTCCTTTGAGACCACTTTATGTGATTCTGTGGGTTCCTTAAGTGATGGATGCTTCCTCATTCCATCTGCATCCCGATTTGCCATACCACAACAGTACTCTGTGTGAAAATCATATGCTGCCAGTGCTGCAACCCAACTTTGTGATGTGGCATCTAACTTAGCAGATGACAAAACACATGTTAGTGGATTGTGACAACTTTAAACTTGTTCCCATACTAGTAGTCATTTATTTTTTTTGGGTGACTGCCCATTTCAAGGCCAAAAATTCCAACTTATGAGATGGATACCTCTTTTCTGCCTTGTTCAAACTTCTACTAGCATACGCTATGACACACTTAGCCCCATCTTGATTCTGACACAAGATTGCACCAAGGCCTGACAAGGAACTATCTGTGTGGAGTTAAAAAGACTTGCTAAAATCAGGATATCCAACCAATCGTGGACTTTCCAAGCAATCTTTGAGTTTCTGAAATGCATTCTCCTGCTCTGAGCCCCAGACCCAAGGTTGCTGATGCTTAGTCTCTCTCTTTCCACCATTCTTTTTACTCTTCACAGAAATGGGTATCAAATCAGTCAAAGGCCTAGCTATTATAGCAAAGTTCTTTGTGAATCGCCTATAGTAACCAGCAAAACCAAGGAAACTTTGAACCTCCTCTGGATTCTTTGGCTGTGGCCAAATTTTGACTTGCTACCCCTTGTCAGGATCTGGTTCTATTCCCATTTCTGATGCAATATAACATAAATACTTTACCTTCCTTTTCATGAATGAACACTCCTTAGGAGCCAACTTGAATCCTGTCTTTGAGAACCTACTTAACACCTTTTCTAGCCTTTCCAAATGTTCCTTATAATCTTTTGAGAATACAATTATATCATCGAGAAAAACGTAACATATCCTTATGAGCAAACCCCTTAGACATTCCCCCCTTAATCTCTGACAAGTTGCTGGAATATTGGACAGTCCAAAGGCCACTCGATTGTACTCGTAGAAATCAAATGGCCCAGCACTGAAAGCTGTCCTTGATTTGTGATCTTCATGAATCTGAATATGATAATATGCCGATTTCATGTCGATCACGGTGAAAAACTTGTTGCCAGACAAAGTAATCCAAACTTTCATCCAGACATGGCAGGGCATAAGCATCTTTAACTGTTCTCTGGTTGAGCTGACAAAAATTCACGCACATCCTTAAAGACCAATCTTTCTTCCTGACGAACACCACATTTGAAGATCATGGTGAATGAGAAGGTTTAATTATTCCAGCAGCCAGGAACTGGTGAAGATGACCCCTAACTTCGTCATACATCCCTTGGGGTATATTCTCCTATAATGTTGCTTGACAGGTGTTTCATCTGTCAAATCTATTCTATGTTTAAAGGGCAGGTCTCGAAAAAGCAGCTGCTGTCTATTTTTACCCGTTTCTTATGAAAAACTTTGACTCGGAATCTGCGAAGCGCATGATGTCACATAGGGAACTCGTTTCACTTCCACAAGATGGCACACAACTACAGTACATTATACTACTTGGTCGATGTCGACGTGGCGAAGTTTTTTTTTATGTGGACAAGATTGATGAGGAAGACAATGAAACGAACATTGGCTCAAAGACCTAGCAAAAGGTCGGTGGACGGAAGCGGCCCAACCAGCCAACGATCCTCATCTGTACGAGGGCTGTGAGGATAACCTTCCTTTGTAATTTTATTTTTTTGGATTTTGAAACTTTCTTCATATTCAGTGAAGCCATGAACTGCTGATGAAGCATAAGTTTTGATACTTAGTCAAACACGGACTGAGGAGAGTGCATGGTGGCCCAGTCGACTATAAATGGCAGTGTTAACCTTTGCATTGAATAGCACTGTGGCTGGAAACCCATTAATTGAAAACTCGAGTGGCTGCGGCCGCGAGGCAGCTTCGTCGTCTTTGTCACAAGACCCATAGGTATAGGCCTAATATATTATATATTATAACAAACTTACTAAGTTTGAACATTCACTGATTAGAATATGAATCATGTATAGTTGAAACTATATGTAGCGTTCATCTTTTCTGGAGCCTCCGAGGCTTTGGTTGTTAAGAATAAGATGTATGTACAATTGTACATAATTATCAATAGAAAGCTTGACCATCACCCGGGCCAGCGCAGAATTTTGTCACTACTGACACTGTGTTGTATTTTCATCTGAAAAGACTGAATACACAGATCAATACATGCAACTGTTACAATTGTCATTGTGACCTCTTTAATAGGCCTCAAAGTTCAAAGTGGCTTGATGCTGTATCCATCAACATCTCACTGCCTAAAAGACAAAATTATGCTTCAAAATTTGACCATGGAAGCCATTGGCATTGTTTGACTTCAAAGTTAAACACTGGTTTAGCTGGCTTTGACTAAAGCTGCCTCGCTGTACACAATGTTTTATTCACACTACATAATGGTTATAGACATAGAGTGGTCTTTTAATTCTTACAGTTTGAACAGGGCTAGTCATACATTTCAGACGAGCATGGGATTAGATCTTGACACACGAACTGAATCTAGCATAATGCAGTATAATTAAACCAAAACTTTCAGATGTAAATGTGGAGAGCTCCAATTCCATTTTTCAATTTTCACCAAACTTGAATCACAAGTTACCCAACAATCAGGAATCGTATTTGTCAGTAGCAGCATAGGAATCCTGGTGTATTTTAATCTATTACCATGGTAACTACAGCTAATCACTGGGGTGGATTTTGATGGGGGTTGAGAGGGCATTAGTCCCCTCTGCCCACATGTTTTTGCTTTAAAAAATGCATGTGAATACTTTTGTTTAAACTCTCTTCAAATCTTCGTTGCGCTTTAGTCTAAAAATGGCTTAGAGTCCACCATTTCACACAAAACTTTTCTGGGGTAGGACCCCCAGACACTCATTTTAACAAAATAAGTCAATGTTTTGCCACCCTTTTTCAGATTCCTGGTTCTACCTCTGGATGTATGTTGCTTGTGAATCAGCCACCAGCACTGCTTATGGCAGGCTGTCACACTACTGTAACGTAACCAAGACGTGAAAAACTGCAGTGACAATTTTAATTGTTTACCTACAAAGAACAATATCATTTAGACCAGAATAATGTTAACACTGTGCAAGCATGGAGCATGCATGTGGCTGATAAGTATCAAGACTGAAGTTACCTGCTAAGTTGAGTGTGTCATGCAAGCCCAAGGCTCAGTCACTTTTTTTTTTTATTTGGTCATCAAGGCAAGTACGATACAGTATTTCATTTGCCCCCATAGTTAAAGTCTGGTTGTAAAAGCAGAATTCCCGGCTACCTACCCCAAAGGCAAGTGATTCAAAATTTTGATGCCGAGGTGGAATATGTCATTGTCCTGGTATAAGGTGGCTGGCACTACATGATGAATAAATGGTCAATAAATGATGAAACTTCTTGTTGTGTTTTAGGCAGAATATACTGCATCCAAAGACCTGTTTACAGTGTAATGAATTCAGATGTTGTGCAGTAAAGAATACACCACCTGTGTATTTTGCTGTCTCTGGCATACCCTACTCTGGCGGAAATACACAACAGTTTTATAAGTTCAAAATCACGTGTGCCTCACATTTACTATCATTTTGATGAGAAATATCAAAAAAAAATAATAATAATAATAATAATTGAGAAGCAGGAATAAGAATGATGTGGAGAAGTAAAGATACCATTTATTTTGTAGTCTTGTAGCTTGTTCCAACTGGATTTTATGATCTGAAAATAGAGGAAATTTTTGTGGGGCCTGCCAGAGTGAATGACCAAAGAATAAAGAGTAGGAATACTTAATGAATAGCGTAAATGGCTATGAGCAAACCAAAGGAAGACTTATCACTCAACTAGTAGAATGGCTGTCAGCAAAAGAAAGAAAAACTAAATGTCCATGATTCTTAAACACAAGCAACCATTGAAATATCTTGTCATGGCAAGCATTTGGTTACGCTGGGCAGCAACCTAAATTTACTTATTTCATTATATTTTTATTTTCGTTTGATGACACCAGTTTGAATTGCATTTAAGGTGGCCTTATAAGACTGACCACTGCATGAAATGAAGGAAAAAGAGTGTCACTGAAATTGAAAGTTGTTTCAAATTATCTCTGATGATGAATAAAAAATTGATCCCCATGCAGTGTATCAACATATCCACGACAAGGTACAAATTTCACAAATTTGCTGTCGGGCTCAACATCAAATGCAGCTTTGTACATGAATGCAAATGTTGCATGAGGGCATTTTAGAAAATAATGCGGTTAACTGCTGACTAGACAACGAATCGGTGCACCCATAGCTGGTGGACTTAAATGTAACAGGACTGAAAAGATGCCCTTCACTGCACTTCATCCAGTATGACCGCGTGTCCTTTTTCGACTGGCAGTGTACAAACAGATTGCGGAGGGGCAAGATAGTCTCAGGCACACCACTGCAGTCTGTTAAGCAGGAAAACTTGATATGAGATGGCAAATGCTGAACGATGGAGCAATATACAGTGGTACCTGCTGTATGTGGCCCCCCTTCTGCCAAGAAAAAGTGGCCTGTCACCACAGGTAAATTTTACAAAGAAATTAACTCGTATGTCCGAGCCTAGTGACCACAAAAAGCAATTCGGCTGCTCACAGGTGTGGTTGCATACAGCAGGTACCACTGTATATGTGTTTGGATATTTTCAGTTTGCATTAAACTACCTAATGAATGTATAATGTACACGCACAGAACATGCAGAAGTGTTTTGTTTATGCACAGACCATGCAGAAGTGTTTTGTTCATGCACAGAACATGCAGAAGTGTTTACTTACATGATGTTTTTGTGAAGTTGCAAATTGACCACCAGCATTGTACATGCCACAATGTCACGCTTACATGCAAGTTTTAGAATGTTGTAAAACTGAAATAATATGTTTTAACACCATTATCTTATCACAAAATGTTTCTTTCGCAACAAAGCTTTAAACCATGGGCTCCCTGTCTAAATATTTCTTTCTGAATAAAAGAGCGTGTGCATCAATCACTCAAAATTAACAATGTCATCTTGACAACTAGGTAGTAACAATCTCTGTGATCTGCAGTCTGTTACTGAGTGCATGTGAGAAAAAAATGGAAAATATGTCTGTTAGTGGGCAAGTAGGTAGGCCCTATAACATTGCCTTGAGTTCTGATATAAGGAAAAGACGTGACAACAGCCTGCTCGCTTTTCATTTTACGGAAAGTGTACACTCTAAAGATCATTACACGGTCAGGCTTATGATGTGCACAAATATCATGCAAAGCCATAAAATAGGAGTGAGATGGCCCCTTACAAATATCCAATCACCAATGTGATAAAGACAATCTACAAAGAATTGAACAGCTAATTTGGGAACAGTCAGCATTTTCACTTGCCTGCTAAACATCCGTTCTTGGCGGTCTACTACCCCCCAACGAACGTCTGCCTTTCTTTGGCAGCGTCACTGTCTGGAAGCAGGCAGCGCCGTCCTGGCATCGCAGCCAGCGAGTGGCCAGGTGTGGGCATGCGCGCAGTGGATTGTGGGATAGGGACTCTGTGAGCGCCAATTTGTTTCTAGGCTATTACACGGCCCAGTGGGTATTGACCACACGCCGCTCAATTAACTGTTTGGGTTCACCTGCTGGGAAGGTGCGAACAACATAATGGGGGTAACGGGATTAACACCTCTGCTGTGCGATATCCAGCAGGGGTCACATTAAGGATTTTTCAGTGTGGGTCCGTTGGACCCATCTTTCTCCATTTTCAGGAAAAATAGTGGGTCCATGAACGGAATCTATGGGTCCAGTCTGAAATTGTGCAAACTGGACTTCATTTGATGTAATTTGATTAATTGATTTTATTTGGTATAATTAACATATATCACAATGATAAATATATAAAACATGCATGTAACTTAAGCCTAGAAACGGACATAACATAGGGTCTGTATGCTCACGTAGGTAACTCATTATTATAAAATTTAAGATTGAATAAAAAGTTACCAATATGCCAACTTGATGTAAAAGGGTCTAAAAGTTGTTGACGGTACCAAGGATGGATTCAGTCTACCCAGGAACCTGCTATTACGACTAAGTCTGTATAGCACATCCCTGGTCTACCAAAAAATTGGTTGTGAACGGGGCTTAACCCCTAGCACGCTGCCACTGTGCCAGTATCTGGTGTTGTACACCGTGTGCCACCGGACAGTTTTTTAAGTTAAACTCGCTTGCACAACAAGCGGCATGCGTGATTGAACATGCCTGGGCTCTGTTATTTTTGTGATTGATTCCACGTGACGAAATTGTCAGAAATTATATGATTTATATTTCTGTGCACTTTCTATTTCAATATACCTGAAAAATTTGATACCGTAGGCGGTGTTAAGAGTCTGATCTTAATTGCGGTCACTTAATTCACCAAGCAACACGGCAGGCCCACAAGCCGTGCAACACACAAGCGAGTGTACACAGCCTGTCACGGGCATGCACCCAGGCATGGTTTTCCGCTACACATTCTTCCGGCCTCCGATCATAAATTTTTTTAATTCCTACAGATTTGTTCCATTCAAACATTTCAATGAAATCAAAACAACCAAATTTTGTTTCAAAAACACCAATAACCACGTGAACCAACGGAGACAGTGATGAACAACATCGTGTTAGTTGTTACGCTGTTAGGCCGGCTAATGCAAAATTTCTCTTCGTTCACGTGTAACCTTGCGATGACTAATCTGCGTATTTTCCTTGCCGTCCGTAATGAATTTTCACTCGTGCCTTTATCTGTTTCTAGTTCGATGGAACTCTTCTTGGTGAAAATGTGATTTGAAAATTTAACATCTTAGTCCAATAATCTTTGCGTGGTACGACTTGTACCTTCCCAACATTGCGGACATGAGACAAGCACATGGGGCACAACGAATTTGATTGGACAGTGAGCGGCACGTGATCAAATCCACCCAATGAGGAGCCTGGAAGTGCTCTCAGCATTTATAATGAGGTGAAGGGACGTCCATCCATTCCCATTCTGGCAAATTTTTGGAGGGATACCCCACGAATATTTTTTCTTAGCAAATAAGAGAGCTTGTTACATAGAAAGACGCACATCAGAGGATTCCATCAGTATAATAAATAATCACGAGATTGATAATGGTCGATACAAAACACCGTGACCGCTTGGGGTAATTTTTACAGTTGTATCTTTCAAAAATGCATCGCGTTTTTGTGCGTGCGTCCACAGAGACGCAAAATGACAATGTTTTATTAATTTCCAGGCGTCATTTCTTTATTTTTTGCGTCTATGACGCAGGACGCAAGCTTAATGTGACCCCTGAAGCCAGCTACTGTTCTGCCATGTACGGCAACTGTGTTACGCACTCAGCCCAGTTGTAATTACTAAATTAGCTGCCTACGAACAGCGTCAGTGTCACGGGAAAAAAGAAAAAAATGGATGAGAAAAAATTCCGGGAAGTTCTTGATGATTGTTGGCAAGAGATGGGAGTAAATTATCAGGCGACCAAACACCAGGAGCAAGCATTATTTAAATTTTAATGTTATTGTTGAGAAGAAAGACACTTTTGTAATTTTACCAACAGGCAGTGGAAAAAGCCGAATATTCCAACTAATAGCTGACCTGGTGAAACGGAAAACGCCTATTCCAGCCAAACCTGTAGTAATCTTAGTTTGCCCGCTCGGAAGTCTAATGAAATCTCATCAGCAAGAACTGAGCAAGTTAGGGGTGTCGTCTTGTATTCTGGGTGAAGGTGACGCCGGGAACATTTCCCATCGCAATACACAGCACCCTGTTCCATTCTGACATCTTTTACTCTAGTAAGTCACAGATACGCAAGCAGGTAAACCACGTTTGAGAAGGTGTCAATTGGATTACTCCCTTGGGTCCTCGACCTCGTGGAGTTATTTTGACTGCTGTGTGGGAAGTGACGTGTTGCTCGCATCTGATTGGACGACGCACAGCTCATTAATAATGCAGTAGGCAACTTTCACGATAAGCGAAGTACAATTCATTGGCCCAGCGGCGCCTGACAACGTTATCGCCAGATCTGCTAATTGCCTCTTGAAATGGTATTGCGACACGGCCGGGCAGACTTTCGCTGGGGGCCACCATAGTGTATCGCCCCAAGAAAGTCTGCTTAGGAGGCAACATTTTCACCGAATCATTTTCATCATTAAAGGACCAAAGTACACCAGAGGGAGGGGTGCACTACAGGTGTATGCTTTTAATCATGTAATAAAATTATTATTATTAAGTCACAAATAAATTTATTTTCTTATCATCATGGTGATGCCTTGTTTTTCTGACCAGTGTATGTATTTATCCGTGGCAGCCTGTCATATTCGTCTGTGATTTTTTTCGAAATAGCAGGGATATGGGCAACATCCCTGGAAATAGCAACTAAAACCTACAGACAAGGTATCCGAAAATAAATGATGAAACTTACACTATGCATTTAGTGTAATTCTGTACATGCACTATATATATATATATATATAAATAAATAAATATATATATATATATATATATATATATATATATATATATATATATATATATATATATATATATTCTTAACATCAGATCAATAAAAGAACCAAACAAGCAACAAACTTATTCAGCACTTCATTTTTTTCTGTGAAAAAGAAAAAACAAAACAGAAAAAACAACACTGTGCTTCTACTATTTCATAGGGATGGAGGTGTACTGGGAAAGAAGAGAGTATATTTATCCCTCTTGGTTATTTATCAGGGATCTCAGTCTCTTCTTGAAAGATGACAGAGAGGGGGCAGACACAACAAAGAATTCTGGAAGAGAATTCCGTTGATCCATTTAATGAAAAAGTATTTGAACATATCAGTCCTAACAAGAGTAACATGCCTCTTAGCAAGGTTGAGTGGTGAATGTCCTCTGATTGATAGAGTGTGAAAACTTCTTTGTGCATGCATACCGGTATTCAATTTTAAAAATGATGAAAATGTTGAATCAACACTTCCAAAATCCACATCAATCTGTGGATTTTATTTTAATGAACCCTTGCTGTTTTCATTGCACAACTGTAAGAAAGTCCACTGAAGCTTAGGCCTAATAATAATATACGCCAAAATACGGTTAATGAATAAAACAATCAGGGAAGTGCATACAGATTATGGCCCCAGGCCAGACGATTATCTTATATTGACAAAGAGTAAACAGGTATAAAAATTCCAAACGTTTTAGAAACAAACAATTGTATTAAGTTTCTCCACTGCCGTGCTCACACGACGACGTCTGGACTCGGGAGTCAACTTTGTGGCAGAAGCACCACGACCTCTCTTGGGTCCCAGGACACTGGCCAACTGCTCAGGGGTTTGCTGTGCCTGTGGCTGCATAGAGGGCATAGCACCAGGAATAATGTAGATGTGGTATCGAAACCCAGCATCCTTTATCATACCACCAACAAACATAGAGTCTTCAAAATGTATAGCACAACGCACGCTTTAAATTGTAATCGGAGGCGTCTTTCGAGTCGACCGCAAACCTGTTCCACACCACATTAGTCATTACCACAGAGCGATGGGGCATAGCAGTGACAAAAATTATAAGCAAGGTCTAAAAAATGAATTTGGTGCCCAAAACGATATTTCGAGCAAAAAATTAGAGATAATCGAAAATTTTGAGTCAAGACAAAATTGGTGTGTCCTACCACGAAATGGCGGCGAGTGCCCAGATCGAATGCCAGATTCACAAACGTGTTCCCGCTGTGCGTTACCAAAGTGGATCTTCCAGGTTGAAATTTTCTCGGACATCCTCGGTGGCGCTATGTTTAAAAGCACCAAAAAAAAAAAAAAAAAAAAAAAAAGAGAGAAAAGAAAGAAAAAAAAACCCCATTCCACACTTATGTGCAACAAATGTACCTCATTATTGTTATTTTTATATATGATCTTACGTCTGGGGCAACAAAAATGTTGTTTGCAGCATGTTTATATTTTCCGAGACCTGCCCTTTAAACAAAGTTGTATGGCCAATTTCTAGATCCTCTGTAGAAAACACTGATCTGTGCCTTTCCAAAAAATTGCCTAAATTCTTGAATACCTTCCTCTGAAATACCATCAGTACCTATTTCTACTTGGTCCAAAACGAAAGCAGCAAAATTAGTTAGAAATCCCGTAGTGCACTTTAGACATGTCAATACAGTGAATCCCATGCACTTGCCACACGCCCTCAGCACACGCCTGGCACACTCTGTCCATTCTTGGATCAATTTAACACATCATAGACAGTTGTATTGTACGGTACCTCATTGTTCAGTTCAACCACCAAAGCGTATCAGCCACAGGAGAAAAATAGCAACTATCACACTAGGAATAGATTTTTCAAACTTTTACCAACTTTTACTTGGAATGAAAAAAGATGGCACAACCAAGCATCTCCTTTCAGACTGAATAAAGTAACGCTGCTTAACATCCATTGTACGCCATGACTAAACAGGAATTAGTCTTAACATTTTAGGAAACTAAAAAGGATTGGGGAAGAATTCAGAACTTTATTGACATGTGCCAAGGAATATAAGGTTTAGTGTGGACATTAATATACATATATATATATGTATATATATGTGTATATATATATATGTATATATATATATAACAGTACAATCATATAAGTAACTAAATAAAAAAAACTTAAATACTCTGTTATGACAAAATGCACTGTATCTTCAGATGGAAAAAAATAAACGCGTGTCAGCATGGATAAATTACACAAGGTAGGAATCTTTTTTTATTGCAAACAGCGTCCTGTAGAGACCATTGCTAACATTACAAAATCGGCCCATTGCCACTATGCGTGGCGTGATTATCAGACTGCTTTCCCATCAACAAAAATATTTACACTGTTTAAACTAATACTACCTCGTCTTTATTCACCAACTTCCAGTATTATTAAACTCACTCTACCATTAGCAACCAGCTGGAGCTACTTTGTCTCAGAAGTATTTTATTCCATTTCATCATGCTCACAACTGTAATGCATTTGTGGCATTTTAAACCATTCTTTCTTTCGCTTCATGGAAAAATCTGCAGTTCGTTTCAGTAACTCAACAGATGATGTTAACACAAACTGTAGTCTATTGGCCTGTGTCAGCGTTAGGACGTTTGTGGTTTCTTCAGTACCTTCGCTCATCAACCATTCCCACAATTATTTATGTTTTTTGCACCTGAAGAAGTGAATTTCATCTACTGCAGCAAGGTTACACTAATTGCATACTCTTTGGTCACACCTCACATTCTGGTAACTGCTAACCTCTACTAGCAGCTTGTGGGCACTGATCCTTAATTGTGTTAAGCCTTTTCTAAACTGAGGATTCGAAATAATCTTCAAATACTGTTTCATACCAAACTTTTTATTGAAGCCCCTGTATAAAAATCTTAATTTTTCACCAGAAAAAAAAAATGCTATTTATGCACCTGATTCCTGTTTTATTGTCTCAACAAAACTTTACCCTGCCCATGTGACTACTAAGAAGAAGGGAGCCTTTTTACTTCCAGAGGATTTTATTGTATTAAAAGTCCATGTAATTCTCACTTTTTACTAATAAAGATGTTTCCGATCATGCTGTATTTAACAGAGTAGGCCTATTATCTGGAGTATCTTGTGTGAGAAAAATGAATTTAAGGACTTGATGCGTATATGTATAAGCAGTGGGAATCTACCGATTTTGCCATAGACTATAACTTTACAAGCTTCTGGGGCCACTTGAAGAACGTATCTGAAGTAATCCAAATGTTCTTTCATATTTTTAGTTAAGATTTTATTTCTTCAAACTACCACTCCTTTTTAGCTTTGGTGACATTAGGTACTCCCCATAGCTTGCAGCCATACAAGCTAGTCAAACAGTCTTAATGCAATTTGAAATATTTGATTAACATAACCATCAAAACCCATTTTTTTCCTGTGTGAACGTAGATTTTTGTGTCTTGCAATGTACGTGTTGCTCAGCTGCAACGCAGTCACCACTGCTACTAACACACACTCAAAGACATTCATAACTTTTTTATAGACTCTACATGCAATGTGCCGTATATAAACAGCCTATTATTATACAACCTGCCTGTCTTGTTAAACCCCATTCCATTGGTTTTATTGATATTAAGACTTAGATGCCATTTACATGTAGAACAATATGTGCAGAGTCTGTCAAGGAACGGTTACAGCCCTTTCGGTGAAGTTGAAAGTAAAATTAAATCGTCTGCGTACATTAAGTTGTTTATAGGTTGGCCCGCTAGACATGAGATATCTTTATTTGTTTCCGGGTTTCAGGTAAATCATTAGATTAAATTTTGAATAAGAATGGGCTGATGATATCACCTTGCAATGCTTCACCTCTATATTGGATTGCAACACACTGGTTCTAAATATGTGTGTCAAATAATGTCCGCGCTACAAACAGATGGTCTGTAGCATGAGCTCCTTCTCTGGAACCACTCTGACATTTGTTTACGAAGTTATACTTCTTATCAAGCTGCTTACACCTATTGTTAAGAAAAATGCCGAACACTTTACCCGTAGGACTTCTTATTGTGATAACCCTATAATCAATTGGTGAATGACTGGACCCTTTCTTATGTAATGAGACTATGTACCCTTGCAACCATTCATGGGGGAAAATACCACTTGACAAGATGTTATTTGAAATAGCTGAATAAATATTAAGGTGACTTTGCCTAGATACGTTTACTCTTAATTGTATTTGTGCTTTTTTCGTCCAGAACCACTTCTTGGTAGTCGTTACCATATTCCGCAGCCCAAACTCATTACACTCCATACGAAAACATATCACTTTGTAACTTATATAAATATATAAGTACTAGTGTCCATATTGCACACGTTCTTTTGTAGAATTTTGATATAGGCTGCATAAGCCCCCATAAACAACACGTCTCCAGTGGGCAACCACCCAGAACCTGTTTCAGAGCCTGTACCCATACATGTCTCTCTGAGTAGCGGCTCCTTGCCTAAGCTGAAAGACACCTTTAGCTGGGTCCATTTATTGTTAGTACACCGGTTGTCAAAAAATGGGTTTCCCTGAGGAGTCACCCATGACTCACCTGCTACAAACCACCACATGTGCAGGCAAGGAGCCAAGGCGGCAGGTATGAATCAGGTGAAGAAAGCAGTTAATCATACTGCTTTTTTAATTGTATGCCTTTGAATACCAATTAACATTTGAAATTGCTCATGTAAGAGTTGTAAACTGATACAAACACCCCCCCCCCCCCAAAAAAAAATAGATGCTAAGTAGCATTACCAAAATAAAAATAAATGCATTAGGGATCCAAGGAACTGGTTGTCTCTTGTGACACACCTTAATCATGGTAACTTTTACTTCCTCTTGAGATTTAGGTTACGTCACCTTACTTGGCAGTACGGAAGAACCCACTTTCTTGCTTTGTTGGCCAACAGAAGGACCCAAGATCAACATATTTGTGTTCTCTGACCAGATGATATGGTCTATCAATCAGAATTACTTCATTGCTAATTCTGCACATGTTCTTAATCACATGTGAGTGATCTCTGTACCAAACGCATATTCTATATTCTATTTGAATTTATATTCAGATTTTTTTATGATCTTCGAGTCGCTGAAGTAGTTGGCTATTATATATATGTATATGAATATATCACTAGTAGATTTTAACGGCGGCGTTTGGACGTTTTGGCGGCGGTGGGCGATGGACAGCGGCGAACAGCGGTGGATGGCAGCGACCAGTGGCGGTCTGCGGCGACTAGCGGCAGTCTGCGGCAACAAGCGGCGGTCGGCGGCGATCGCCGCTGTCCCCCGCTGGTGGCCGCAGACCGCCGCACACATTCTCACCTGCTGTGTAGTCTCAACAGGAATGGGCGGCAGTGGGTGGCAATACTGCCTATCGCCGCCGACCGCCGCCCTGGGCTGCACAACGCCGCTCATCGCCGCCTTCTGCAGCACACAAATTCAAATCAGTCCACGGAGCATCTGTATCTTTCAGTTGTAAGCTAAGAGAACAAATATATGCACCTTTTTAACAAATGTGTGCACTTATGGACCCAGTCAATGTAGGACTATCTACCATATGCACACACACACACACACACTCTGTATGGCTATATATATATATATATATACATATATATGTGTGTGTGTGTGTGTGTGTGTATGTATAGATACTTCATAAATTATTAATCAAGACATCATTATCAGAATAAATATCTTTAATTATGACAACAGCATGCTGACTGCAAACAAAAGTTAACTGTCAGCCAAAAACACACAATACAGTATTACACATTCCAAACTACAATTCCAGAATTTGAATCTTTAACATACATATATTGACTTCTGACTGGCTTATTATACATTAACTATAAACAAATACTGTCCACAAAGGACACACATGTTGGGTGTAATTAATTTTGCATTGTTAGAGCCAAACACGCAATACAGTATTAAGCATGCTAAACTACAATTACAGAATATGAAGCTTAAACATACATATATTGACTTCTGACTGGCTCATAATACATTAGATATAAACAAATACTGTCCACAAAAAAAAAAAAAAAAAAAAAAACGCATGTTGGGTGTAATTAATTTTGCATTGTTATTATATTGTACTGTTTCTGCTAGTGCATCTTATTGAACCGGGAGGAGTCCTGCCTCTAAATGTTCCGGGTTTAAGATATCTTCTGCATATACATGCAGGTTGAGAGCCCATAAATATCTCTCATCCTTGGCAAACTCTGGATGCAGGAACAAATGTCTCCCCAACAACTTCGTGGTCTATTTTCCAAAAGAGTCTGTCCTGCTCTGCATGAGGAAAACTTTTTATGGCCATCCAATGTGTTCCTGTCTGTGTTTCTTCTGTTTCCACCTCATAAAACAAGATTCTGTGTATCGTGCCAAAAGTAATGTTCAAAGAATTGTCAATCTTCATAAATTTGTGGAACTTCTTGTTTGTATATGCTACAATTGGCTGATCTTTAAGGTTCCAGTTTTTGTCCTCATATGTTGCTTTAGTTAGTTCTTTTACCACTGGGTCGATGTCACTCAAATCCACTGGAAATCATAAGGACAGACATCCTTTTAAAAGCTCTTTACATTGTGTCACATCTAGCCTTGCATCATTTGACTTCACAGACACTGGCTTATGACCTCTGATTTCATTTAAAAACTGTCTAACTGTGCAGCCTGTATTAGGGGTATAAGTTGAAGTACCAGTCTTTTCCATCCACCCTGAAAGTGCCATAAAGCTACACCACTCATAGATTTGTAGCAAAAGAAATGAATGGTACATGTAGTAGAAATTAATATGAAGCGTCTGCTCCACCACTTTCATACTGTAGGCCATATGCACAAGTGTATCATAGCTATTACATAGTTTCAGCTTTTAGTTCACTGTCAATATTAGTATGCAACCAAGCATAAGTTACCAGATCAGCTTACACATTTGGAAATTTGCAACAAAATATCCTACCTCATTCCTACTATTATTAAATTTACTGGACAGTTCCTTTGTTATACCCACATTCAGTAAACTTGAATATTTTGGCAACTACCTGTACATGTCTATGACACTTAAAACAACATGAAATTGTTTTGCCTTGACTTCGGCCTACCTCAGAAGTCAATATATGTATGTTTAAGATTCAAATTCTGCAATTGTAGTTTGGCATGTGTAATACTGTATTGTGTGTTTTGTCTGACAGTAAGCTTTTGTTTGCAGTCAGCATGGTGCTGTCATAATTAAAGATATTTATTCTGATAATGATGTCTTGATTAATAATTTATGAAATATCTATACTTATATTCAAACCCATACAAAGTGTGTATGTGTGTGTATGTGTAAGTGTGTGTATACATATTGAATTTTAGTGTCACCCAGACTGGGTCCATAACTGCACACATTTGTTAAAAAGGTGCATATATTTGTTCTCTTACCTTACAACTGAAAGAAAAAGATGCTCCCAGGACTGATTTGAGTTTGGTGCGGCTGAGGGCGGCGATGAGCGGCGTTGTGCGGCCCAGGGCGGCGGTCGGCGGCGATAGGCAGTATCACAGCCCATTGCTGCTGAGACTCCACTGCAGGAGTATATATATATATATATATATATATATATATATATATATATATATATATATATATATATATATGTATGTATATATACATATATTAGAGCTTGACCGAAACGAAACAACCGAATCCCAGCTTACAGGGTTTTCAGGATTGAAGCCCGGCTCGGGATCGGCTTTCACAGTCACTAAACAATTGGGTTTGGTTATCAATGTTAATGTTGGCAATGAAGTTAAATCAAAAGGTCACTGAGGTTACATTTTGTACTTGTATTCACTTTAAACAATGCAACAAACAATACTTTGCAATTATGTGTGTCACATGGGTTGCATTCATCGCCTTAATTACATAAACAATATTTGAATTACATATACCGAACCCAAACGGGATCAGCAATGTATACCAACTTACCAAGTACTGAGTACCCGATTCGATTTCAAAATACATGCTCGGTGAGGCTCTAATATATATATATATATATATATATATATATATATATATATATATATATATATATATATATATATATATATATATATATATATATATATATAAATGTATGTATGTATATATATATATGTATGTATATATATATATGTATGTATATATATATATAATGCCCTCATGCATACATTCTTGTACGAGCACATACGATAGTCATTCAGTGAATATGCACGGTCCCCGTACAAGCAGAGAGGTATGTTATCTGATAAGATCAGATTTGTAATTAATCCATTTGGAGTCGCAAGGATTGGTATTTTAAAGTATGTGTCCTCCTAGGACAACTGTAGACCTCCTATTGATTATAAAAAGATCTATAGACTGCCACGACAGTCCCATCTTTTAACCCCCAGCAACTGACCACAGGCAATCCTGACGCACGACAGGCTTCAGCATACCTACGCAACTCAGGCTCTGCCACCTAAGGTTGATTCAAATTAGTTAGCACGTATCCAAACACGTTATACACATATTTCAACATACTGTTAAAATCACTGACAGTAGGGACAAAAGGGAACAAGGTCTACAATTCTGTTTGGGTAAGGGAGCCGCCTTAACGTTACACATTTTCAGTGTGCCCATTAGATGTGCAGCGCCAACAAAGATACACATACCACCATTATTCATCTATATTAGGCAAAAAATTAGAAATGCAAGTAAAGCAAAGCAAGCAGCATGAGTTATATCTCGATAACAGTATTTAAAATAGGAATATTGTGGGACAGACTGCATCAGGAACATGAAATTGTAAGCAATGAATTTCCAAAGCGGTAAGTGACAAATGGAAAATTATACGTACTTGTTTCAAACTTTTGTATAAAAATGGGAAACATCAACTCTGGCTCTTTGACAGCCATACTTTTCTTAACTTCCATTTCTGAAGGCATACTTGATTCTTTGATTGCATTTATTAATTCGACCTCAATGATAAATGGAAGCCTTTTCCATCTAAACATTTGAATTTATCAGTATAGACCATACGTATATTCTGCCACTTTTCTTTTATTTACAAAAAAAAACCACCACAGTTGATAAACAGCATGTGTACATAAGGTATCTTATACAAATTGCAGATTCAGTGCAAAATTCGTACCTCATGTAGCGAACGCTATCTCGTTATCGACATGTCTCTCGGTGAATGAGCACCTATCATGGCTCATTGACCGGAAAAGCCCTCGCCAGTGTCTACGGCCGCGTTCTCGAAAAACTCGGGAGTTGCGAAATGTCTCTAAATATTCAGCAAAGACAACCTACATAACAATGCAAAAAGATACATGAACGTGTCACACGTTGCATTAACTAAATAAGTGAAGATTTGCTTATAAATACAGAGCTTCAATATGAATAAAGAATACATGCCAAGCCAAACTTATCTACTAAATTTGCATGATACAGGTTCAGATAAGAATAATTGGACTTACTCCTCAACCAGTATATAGTCGGATAGCGTACCTTAATTAAACCACCTACCAGTGTATAACTGAAGTAGAAATGAACTTGGGCTGGGCAAATATTCAGTCCCAGTGATTATAAAATAAACAGTTACAGCCAGACCACCTGTACAAACCAAGGGATATCCTAACAAGTTCTGCAACATCTTGCACCAGAAATATAAAACAAGCCCCATGATGACACCTGCTCCTCAATTTTAAAGTCTCCAAACAATAAGCTCTATTTCGCTGCCAACCGAAATAGAGCTAATGTTTCAACATAATGGGTCAGGTTTGTGACATTTGAATAAATACTGCTTTTTTATATTGAGTAAATGTGTACTTAGGCATGTCAGAAAAGAAAGAAAGTCATTAACACAAAAGTCAATAGCCTGTTATCAAATAGTAATCTTTTTCTTAAACTGATTCGAAGTACAATTGGGCTAACTCGTAACTGTTGTATGCCGTTGCTTGCTATCGATCGCCCGGGGGGATTTAACCTGACAGAAAACATGTAGGCCTAAAATGTCTGAAAGGTAAATATTCAAACAGAACGATCGCAAAAGATAAAATTTAAGTAGCAAAACAGGCAAGTCTTTGATCTTTAAAATTATTGTTGTCAAACTTTCTAAAAAAATCTCTGGATATTAACAGCAAAATGTGGGGCGCATGTCAGAAGAGAATGACAGTCATTAGCTTGTAAGTCAAGATAATGTAATCAAAATATAATTGTTTAACCGGATTCTAATTACAATTAAGCAAACTTGTAACGTAGGCCGCTGCTGTCTGTTAGCCTAAAATATCTGAAAGATGAATGTGAATTATGACAAAAGATAAGGTTAAGTAGCACAACAGGCAAGTCTAAAATCTCTAAAATTATTGGATAATTACAGCAAAATTTGGAGAAATATTTCATCAAATGTGAATTATTGAATCCTCTTGACTCAAGTTTATTGTAAATAAATTTGGTTCTAGATGCAAAGTCCTGAAATTTAGAACAAACACGACCAAATCTAAAAATCTGTGATAAAAATGTATTATATTCACTGGTTTCCGAAATATTACTTACAAGGAAAGGATAGCTAACCACGGGGCAAATTTCTTTAGCAATGTCACTGAGAGTTTGCACATTCACACAAGCAATGTCATTAATATACCTTGCATTGTTTGATAATTTTGTAGCCCTCCGTAAGCCCCTTTTTATCAGTTTATCCATATACTTAAATTCAAGCCAGGTGAAGTATAAATCAGCAAGTAGCGGAGAGTAGTTGCTATTGGAATGCGTTTTATTTGTTAACAAAGCCAGTGGTCCGCATTGAACAAGAGTATTATCCAAAAAAAATTTGATAGCATCTATCAAAGTTTCAACCGTGTAAGCTTTAATGTTATGTTATCTTTTGAACATTTATAAAGCGATCAATAAGCTTTTTTGGTATATAATAAATATTATTTATGTATGGTTAACCTTTAAGTTTTAACATTTTGCAGATTAATTCGGAAACGAACGTATGACTTTATCTACGGGCTGATTTGTGTACAGTGTGAAAAATAATCAAATCAGTTCTTACTTTTTGGTTTTATATCTTTGGTTTTAGATGCAAACTCGGAGGAATTACTAATACTATGAAAGCAATTTAGTTCACAGTTTCTAGAAATTGCACTACAGTGTTTACGGGAATGGTTCCTAATTACCGTCAAACATAGTGTTACTTTCTGTGCTGGTTGTTTGTTTGCTGTACATTTTGAAGCACCAGCTATGAATCTTGATCAAAAAAAGGTGTTTATGTAATTTGGGTATGCAGAACAAAATTAATATTATTAAGGCTACTGGCTTTCCCATCTTTTGGTTGTTCGATGACTTTAATCATTTTACTGGTGCCAGCCTGAAGTTCAATTAAGAGCAGTATGATTTATTCTCCAACTTGTCACGTTCCTCTTTCCTTCACTTTATTAACATTTAGCAGTTGCTAATAGTAATTAACCCAGTCTCCGGGATTAACTCTTTCAGCGACATTGACCCTTCTCTATTCAGAGCATCTGATTTCATTTTCAGTTCTCGAAGAACGTGTACGACCTATTGCGTCAGGATTTAAAGGTTTCTGCTCTAGCATGTGCTTAAAATGTCTTTCTTTTTATGTTCGCATAAACAATACCTATTTATTCCTTTTTTTATTTTTTTTGGTAAGGACAACGCCCTTAAAATGGAGGCATGAGGATCGTTACCAAGTTGTTTGTTAAGAGTCGTAACGCTATTCTTGAGTGAAGTGCAATTGCGGTTACACAATGTTTTGGTCTCGACTTTTATTTTCTCTTTTGCTTGAATACCTTGTCTGTGCCAAAGTTAAGCAACGGTTCCCGAATTCCATGGACACCCTCATTTATACTTTTATCTTGGCACAGTCCTTTTAATCTATCGATTACATCTTGACACTGTCTGTGTTGCAAAGTTGTTCAAGATGTTTCTTAGTTTCATTAGAGCACTCGAACTTATCTTTAATAGTATATAAATCTATGTTATCACTTTTCGCATGGATCCAATGTGGCATTCTGAACTTAAAAGTGCTCATACATTGGACAGATATGTCGCCATAAAAGTCACGGACCTTGAAATACACAACATTGTTAAGAAGTGTTTCATGAACTAATGTGTATTCACAGTACCCCATCACGCACATGGCACGTGATTTTCCTAAGTAGGTCAAATCACTGGGATTTCACACTTCTATCTAAGTCGTTTCGGGGTCCACTTTGCCACAAAACTCTATTCTGCCTACAAGAAACTGGCCCTTTTTCAGATATTACACGGCAGACGGTCACTTGCTGAATATCGCCATATGGCAACTAGGAAAGTTTCATGCGTTGATTCACAGCCGCCTTTTAATGTTCACATCTGAACCACAAAACATATTGAAACAAGGAATATTATTCATTTGGTACTGTACTTTCGGTTCAAGGCTGTCGAAGCAGGTAAGTTTTGGGACAAGGCATTTGTTATAACAGTGAATTGTCTGCATACTTTGACATGTTTTATTCTCCATAAGTAAAAGGAAAAAGATTTGAAAACAAGCAAACAGTTATGTTAACTCCCCATCCGAGCACATATACAATCAGAAGTCATATGAGACAATGCAAACAAAACCACAATGAACTGCAGCATATATACAACGTGCGACAAACATTGAAATATTGCAAACTTAGAGAAGTACCAACATGTGAGAGATCGATGGATACGTACAATAAACTATAAACAGGTAAATCAATTTATCAATTTATTAATTAAATTAAAAAATAATATGTGACGTAACATTATAGCTGCCACCTTATTATGGTTTGTGAACAGTCAAAAGATTATATAGATTCAACATTGGTGAACAACTTTTTCCAATCGTGGTGAAAATGTCCAGCTCCAAAAAATGCATCTCGGAGGTAATTTCCTATGGCACAAATCGATATAGTGAATTAAGTAATTCCTTCCTCTTTCACTTGAACATAGTGTGCTACTGTTTCTGAGGCTACACCACAAGAGCATAAATTTAGGACCGGGTACCAGATTACACCTGCACATGTCAAGATTCGGAAGACTACATATCATTCTAAGGCTTTGCATAGTGAACGTGGGCTTATCTCTCACTTGCACCATAAAACAACTGGAGCACGTGCGTCGTGTTTCTGCAGATTTTACTTGAAAGAAGATGTAGAAGTAGAATGTCTCATAGTGGGATCGAAAGCGTTCCAGTCACGGATGACTTATGGAAAAAACAAAACAATAAAGCCTGCTTCGTTCCGATGACTTAACTAGGTATATTGTCACAGCGTCTCATGTCTCGATCGTGTTCCTCTTCCAGTGGTAGTCTGTCACAAAGGTACACAGATGCAAACCCGATTACAATTTTGTACACTTGCGTGAGCCTGTGACACTCACGCCTCATTCGCGAGGATTGCCATTTGCTTGCTTCGCAAAGAGCTCTATCACTTGCATTTTGAAGAGCACCCACCACGATACAGGCTGTATCATGTTGCAGGCGACCAAGCTTACCTGAATAGGTTCTAAAACAGTTATTTCACAAAATATCAGCGCATTCGATAATATAACTGATTAAAGTAAAGTATAAAAGGCTTCAGTCTGCTTCATTGAACCCCCACATATTGGAGGGGTCATTTGTACCGTCTGTATCCTAAATTTCTACAAATGCTCGTTTCGCGAATGACCTATACCATTGAGAGGTTACCTACCCCTAAGTGGTCAAAAACCACATTCGAGATTTTGTTTTTAACCTTTGCGATGTTGATTTTGCCATACCTGGAATTCTATTTGAACCTCCACACAAAAATGTAACCTCAAATACTTTCTACAAACACTTGACCTGATGACCTAATACTCAGGTCACTATGACTTAGATTTTTCGGAATTCGGAACATACTTTTGCTTTTGGATTTTTAACGGAGCTCAAAAACTTACAACCCCATCAAATAAATTAGTTTTGAAAATCTTGGTGCCGTCATCTAATTTTGTTCACAGTAAAGAATGGGGTTAGAGTTGAAGGGCAAAGTGATATGGCCATCTAAGGAAAAATATGCATTTTTAGTTTAGTTCGTTTAAATTGAAAACATGTTGTCTTCCTGGTATAGACCAATTTTTCAGGGGGGCCACCAGCAACATTTTGCATTTGAATAAAGAAATTACCTACTATGCAAAATTGAGGATAGCAATGTCTACAAAATATAAGTGTTGACAATCTCGACTATTCAATATCCTTCTACTTTAATAAGAAGTTTTCTTTTTTATTCTTATAACTCTTCCAATAATAATCACAACAATAATCACAACAGTGGTGTTGATCTGAAGCACCGTTATGCTGACAAATTTTACCATGAAACAATCGTTCATTTAAGTAATATCATAGCTGAATTTTCAACGGAGAAAAAAAGGAATGTGCGCGTAATTGGTTTCTCACGTCGCGCATTCGGCTCGTTGTACCCAGCAGCCTGCTGACGACAGTTCTTTACGCAGTTTCTAACTTAGCGCCCAGAGGGTTAATTCTTCTGTGAAGATGCCAAGTTATAATGGACTTAATCCATGTGATGAAATGTCAACTTTAAATACATGTGGTGCGTTAATTCAACCCACATGTATATTGGTTCACGAATGGTTATGACTTTTTACCATATTCCGAAAAGGATGTTAAAATTCTGTCAACGTTACCCCTTGATTGGGAGGCGCTCATTACTTACCTATTTATTCGTTTGTGTATTTATTGCGCTTAATCTTTTCATAGATTCTGTTTTCAAGTCCCTCTAGAGGCAACGGAAGACAGATGCTTATGTTAATAATATTTATGCTGTGTCTGGTGAGCGTTTAATAGATTTTATTGACATGTATCCCTTTAGCATGATCCACTGAAATCACGTTTGAGCACTGTTTGAGTCCTTTCTTTAAAAAACTGATCACTGCTGTGGTTTACAGCCAGTCACGTCTAAATAGGCTGTACTGCATGAACATGGGTCATAAAGTTGTTTTTTTCAATGATTTTTTTATTCCGTAATGAATGGTATATATATTGTATAATGTACAGATTGCACATCATCAAAAACATGGTTCAAGATAGCACACTCAAAATATCCAAATATCAGTTTATCCACCCTATTACCAGGTAAAGATCACACTATCAATACATTTCAGACAACTGAGAAAGCAACTTGGTATATCAAGTATACAGTTATATCAACATAATAAACAGGAAACATTGGGGAGGCATCGTGGGAGGGCCCTGCATAGCTGTGCCTACCCTTGGCAAACTAAGTTCTCAGCCACGGCCGAAACACAGGTCACCTCCTGATACTGCCACTGTCAGAGTACTGACTGTGACCGAGAGGCCCATGCGGGTATCTCTCCCTCCGGTCAGTGTAAATCACCCCCCCCCCATCTTTCCCTATTTCACCAAATCAAATAATCTGTATATATTCCTTCATTTTTTGTAATGTTTGGAAATTGTTTTTATCTTTCTTTGCTATACTGTATTCTGTTGACTTTTTTCTTGTAACATGTTCTTAAAGTTTTCCAAATTAGGCCATTCTTTGTCATGACAGAGAAATAAATAGTACTTTGCAATCAAAAATGCAAACGACCAAAATTCCATTCCTTCTAATTCAACACCAAGTAAAATTTCTGTGTTTGAAAAGCTAATATCAATTGAACATTTTTCTTTTATCCACTTAAGAATCTGTCGCCAAAATTATTCAGTTACTTCATAGTCATAATAGGGTGGACGGTTGGCCGAGCTGCAACACGCTCGCCTTCCACCTCTGCGGCCCGGGTTCGATTCACGGCCGGGGAAGCATGTGGAAAGAGTTCCTACCACTCTGACTGTGCACGGTGGTTTTCTCCGAGTCCTTCGGTTTCCTCCACCAAACATGTAGGTAGGAAGTATAAGCCACGATCTGTGCCATGGAGAGTGATTAATATAGGCTTGGCCTGCTTCGCAATCCATGTAAAAGATATGGGTCTATACTTTTTTTTAGTCATAATAGTAATATATCAATGTTTCTTCCTCTTCATTACAGAAAGAACTACCTTCACCTTCTTTAAAAACACATTTAAAAAGTCAGGAATTTGTAAATATTATTCTATGAAGTAATCTGTAATGAAAGGCTCTCAACTTAGATGAGATAGTACTCTTATATATTTGTGTAAAACAACGCTGCCCATATTCTTCATCAATTTCTGTTTCCAAATCTCGACTCCACTTTTCGAAAGTAACTTGTGGACTGATGAAAATATTTTCAATCAATGTAGAATATAAATATGATGAAGCTTTTTCAGCTTTCGTTGCTTTGTCAACATTGTATGCACAGCTGTTCAAATTTTGAGTCCAACTATCATTTATTACCAACTTGTTGGTAAAGCAGATACTAAACTTTGATACCTCAAATAATTTAATCTCCCAATTTGGGTATTTTACACAAAACACATGATATAATAGAAATTGACCTTCTTCATCAAGTAGATCAAGTACTTCATTGATTCTTTCTTCCTGCCAGGCTTTGTAATACACACTTTGATTTCAATTCTAATGAAAGAATTATACCACAGAGGTTGATGTACAATGTCTTGAATCTTTTTTTTTTGTTCAAAAAAAGGTTGAATGAACACCACAGTATTATAACTTCCTCCCAAAAAGTACTTTCAACCTTACCAAAGATAATATCAAAGTGCTTAAACCAAATAATACATTTCCATATGCTTTCATAGTTTGGCAGCTGTGTGATGATCAGTTCTTTCCAATATCCAGTGTTTTCATTACGCCGAAGTCTTTTGATCCGACCTAATTTTATTGCTTCATTTCAAGATTACATGTATGTCATGTTCAAGCCACCTTGCTCATAAGAACCAATAATTGTATCTCTTTATTTTGTCTTTTCTTTTCCCAGTCCATAGGAAGTTGAAGAGTAAGGTTTCCACTTGTTTAAAGAACTTATCTGTATCCTTTTTTTTGATTGGGCTTCGTACTGTCGTCATCACATAGATTAGTTGAGATAAAGCAAAAGTTTTTAATATTGTCACTTTACCATATAGTGAAAAGTTCCTTTGTGACCATATATTAAACTGAAGTTTAAGCTTTGAAATTAGTGGATTGAAATTTAGATTAGACATTTTGGTTGCATTTGGAGATATCCAAATTCCTAACATCTTAACCGGACCTTTCGTACAATTAATCAGCCGTGAGGTTGTTAATTTAAATTGTCTGTTTTTTAGAGACCCAACAGGCATAATTTCACTTTTACCATATAATTCACGTCTAGACCTGAAATCCTTTCGAAACGTTCAAATACTTTAATTACTTCTTGTAAGCATGCCTCATTAGCTTTAACTGTTAAGTTAGTGTCGTCTGCATACTGACTTATTTCATATTCCGTGCCTGCAATATTGATACCTTCTGTTTGAATGTTCTGTCTTATTATAATACTCAAAATTTCTGGACATAGCACAAACATAGGGGAACAGAGGACAGCCTAGACGTATCCCGGGGTTCAAGGTGAACGGTGCACTTGCCCAGCTGTTGTTAGGAATTTAGCTTGTTGTATTTCTGTATATAATATCAATCCAATGTATAAAATTAGGCCCAAAGTTTAAAAAAACCCAAAGCTTTCTTTATGAACTTCCACTCCAATCTGTCGAATGCCTTTTCAAGATCAAGGGATTCTAAATCAATAAAAACTGAAAGGGCTTCAATATCTTCTTCATCAGTATAATTTATTATTTCCATCATTCTCATAATATTCTGCCCTATATATCTGGGTATTTTTTAAAGAAGCCTGTTTGGTCACAGTTTATAAGAATGGGTAGTATTTCTTTCATCCTATATGCAAGGTATTTTGTTATTATCTTATAGACAGTGTTTATTGATGATATTGGTCTCCAATTTTTAAGTTGTAAAGGATCTTTATCCTTTTTAGGCAACAGAAGGATGATTCCCTGGCATTGTGAAATTGACAGATAACCTTTGTCATATACAAATTTTATGTAATTTAACACGAGATGTTTAATATCGTTCCAAAAGACTTCATAAAATTCAATTGGGATACCGTCTGTCCCTGCACTTTTGTTGTTTTTAAAAGTTTTAATTGTGTTGGCTACTTTCTGTTCTGTTAAAGGACCCTCACAGATAGCTTGGTCTACATCAGTAAGCTTTATGGTATTTGCAGCATTAGGAATTTCTTCTTCTAAATTTACATCTCAAGTTTCTTGAGATGAGTACGGTTTCTTGTAACATTTAGCCTGTTCTTCAAGTATCTGCATTTTGTCTGTTGATACCAAACCATAAGATAATCTCAACCGTCCACTAACCTTATTGTTGAAATTCCGTCTCTCTAAATTGAAAAATATATATTTGTTTACTTTTTTCCCTTCCTCATACCAGCGAACTTTACAACTGATTAATGCGCCTTAAGTTGTATATTCCATTTCCTGTTCTAAATGATTTTTTACTTTTTTAATTTCATTCTCATGTTTGCTAGGCTCCTGGTCATTTTGCTGCATCTCCTCTAAATCTTTTAATCTGTCCTCTATTTCTTTTATCTTATTTGTTCTTTCTCTTTTCATTCTTGAAGCATATTTTATTGTCTCCTGCCTTATTTGTGACTTCACTGTGTCCCACAGCAGGGTTTGGTTAGTGTTTGGGTTCAAATCTACTGTGTCTACTACAGTTTGTATTATTTGATCAATATACTCTTTATCAGTAAGCAAAGAACAATTAATTTCCAAAAGCCCCGACCTCTTTCGTTCAGTTCTGTGGCAAATGTCAAATTAATCATTGAATAATCTGTCCTGAACCCAGGTTTTATATCTGCATCTTTTACATATGAAATCACACCAAAAGAAATCAAGAAAAAGTCTAATCGACAAAATATGTTATTGCTGGGCCAGGTGAATCTTGACTTTTCTGGATGTTGTATCCTCCAAATATCAACAAGGTCAGTATCTTCCACCAATGCTAATAATGCTGCTTCAGCTCTCTGAAGTGTGTGCGCTCGAGCACTTCTCTTATCCTTATTCACATCCAAAATTCAAATAAAGTCCCATGGGTCATAAAGTTGCTCAAACCTATAGGCAGAAGATATTCATTCGGAGTTCGGAATTTATTTCAGGATAAATAAACTCACTTTTGGGCATCTTTTCCCCTAAATTACGTAATTTGTTTCAAGAAATATTTCTTGCTGAACGAGAGATAAGCACGCCAGCTTGAGCTCGAGTGACATACAGCCGGACTTTGTATAATTGATGCCCAGTGCGACATAGCCAGGCGGGGAAGACGGTACTTCTCGAATATATATATATATATATATATATATATATATATATATATATATATATATATTTAAAACGTTAAATAGCACTATGCATTCTATTACCATCGCCGAATTCGCCTGGAAACATTAGATAGTTTTCAAAATTTCAATTTTCTATCAAATGGCAATGGACATATTTATCTCTTTATAAGTAGGAGTGCTGAAGTGGGCCAGAAGATCTTATAGTGTCCAAAATGTGTGACACATCAGAGACAACCATGTTGCTTGATCCTACCTGCCAGTGTGGAAACTCTGGAGATGAGCAGCAATGGTGAGAATATTGCAATTGAAAAGTTCATTCAAATTAGTGCAAACAAATTAATGAAGCAATGACCCAGTCATAATATCATTACTGGGCGCGGTTTTCACATGTGGAGGTTGTACGGATAATTCTATACCTTTTTTTTAAGGGGGGGGGGGGGGGTAAAACTCATTTTAGCTCCATAATCGGTTAATATAAGTAAATATAATTATATTCATGACCTGGAAATAAATGAAGCCAACTGTAATGGTTTTACATGCATTGCTTGTGTCATTTATATCAAGTTTAAAAACCATGTCACTTTCCAGGAGGCTTACTTAGGGCATATTTGCAAAATGTCATGGCTGTTTGTGTCTGGGTTTTGCTTAGGTTTCAGTTATTATATTTTCAATGGAAAACCATCTATCCTATTGAAAAATTAAGCGTTGCCCACACCATTTTCTCGACCGCACACCCAATGATATTTCTGACACCTTAAATTAAATTTTACAAATATGTTTAAAGCAAATGTACAAAGCAGCTTCAGACTTCTTAAACACAAATGGAACATTTGTATGGGCATCTTATGGTCCCTGTTGTGGGTAATTGTTTAACCTAAAAGGTTGCTGGTCACGTTTTGACACGTATAAACTTTATTTTTCTGATTTTGGTTTGTCTATGTTTCTATCAATATTTCAATGTCTCTTCAGTCAACTTAATTTATCTTGTGGTCCTCTGTCTGTCATCGTTAATCCAAGCCATCATCCCATGCCTTTTCACGTGTTCGGTTTTTCCTCCAGAACCGGTAGCTAGATCCATTTCAACTTTAGGTGGGTCGTACCTTCGGCGGACTTTCACCAAGTTTTTTCATGTGGAAAAATTGTAGATATTTTAAATTTTTTTTGGTCAATTTTGTGGGGAAATCTTTTTTAAACATGGAGGGGTCAATTGTTTGGTAATTTCCAATAACGCCTCATGATACGCCTAAAACTTGATTCAACGGGTGGCGATACTGCTATTTAAAGACTTTGCTTGTGAAATTTGTGTTTTTGTACTTTTGTTCTTTTCTCCACGGCATGTTTGATTATCGTCAAATTTATTTATTATACAGTTTAGCTCATTTTCCATTTCAGGCCTTGAAGGGAATATACATTGAGTAGGTGCATCGCTCATGATAATATGCTCAATAAATCTAGCTTCAGTAATTTTTGGATTTCTTGCGTTTTTCTCCATATGGGATTGAACTGAAGCAAAGCGGTATTTTAAAGAAAATTTTCATTTTTTCAACGTGTTATGCGACGGTTAACATGATTTTGCGCAATTTTGTTATTTCAACGTTTTGGCCCAAAGCACCGTATTCTGTTCAAGCGTGATGGAAATGTAACTAAACTCCACTAGAACTATACGCACATATTTAATGGCGCTATTATGAAGCCTACATTCTACCCTACCAAATGTTCGAAATTATGTTACAATAATTATGAATACATTTTAACATGATTAATAAAGGAATATGGGTGGAAATATGTTCCCTATGGAATTTTTGCATCAAATCTTATACCAGATCCACTTGAAACTCGGTATAGAGTACCTCCATGGGATAATAGTAAAACTTAGTCATAAAAGTATCTGGGTCACTACTACACATATACTATTGCCTCAAAGTCAAATAAGGCTCAGCTCTGCTTATCCTAGCGGAGTTCAATCCGGAGCTGAAACTCAACTAATCTAAGCTCAGGGTGTGGCCTGCTTTAAGATAAATATGTTTCAGATCAGGTGAGTTTTGTTTGTTTAACCCTTTTGTTTAGATTATGTGCTATCAGCTTTTAAGGGAAGCCAAAGATGCCTGTATGTCACTAACCATTCATGACACCGTAATAAAACAAATAATTGATCTACTATAGGACTGCGCATACGAAGAAAGGCAATATAGGGTGGACATTCAGTGGGATGTATTGTATGTACCTTGTTGTCTTCGGAAGTGTGCTCGTTGTTGCTGAGGCACTGCAATCCACTCCTGTCAACGAGGTGTACGTCGAGGTATGCTTTAGTAAACGTGAATTGTTTGAAATGTTGGATGTAAATCTGCTCCTGTAGTATCTACTGCTATAGATTATATTTTGAGCTACTGCACAGTTTAATCACTATGATGGGAGTGCCAACTTTCGTCGTGGCCCAAAGTTAAGATTGCCATAAAAGGGTAACAGTTTGAAGAAGGCCTGAAACACTCACAATTAATACACTATATGAGTATTTTATGGGTGCTTTCTTTTGATGTTCGGTTGTTTATTTATTTATTTATTGTAAATATATTGCTTTCTTTTAGAAAATTGATGCTAAAATAACAACAAGACGCACAAAAAGTTCTTAGTCCGTGTATGGATTTTGTTACTAGTGCATGCTACAATCTCTGCATATAACTTTGATTTTTACGTATACTTTAGGCCTTCTCCTGCTTTTTGTACATCACTGGGATACTCTACATGGCCTACATGTGTGTGTTCTTCGCAGTGTGTAAGCTCAAATGTGAAACTGCCCATACAGGAAGTCTGTACCTAAAATTTGGAGCTGTGAGTAAGTGACTGATGTTATTAACAATATAATGCATTTATTTCATCAACATGCGTGTAAATTATTATATACATTGCCTGTCTCTTTCCTTTAATGACTACCATTCAAATAGGACGAAATGACAATAATGCTAATAAATTGGGTTATTCAAAGAATCCATATCAAATGAAGAACAATACCCTCCGAACAATAATGTCATATGCCGTTATTTTGAACAAAACAATAATTACGTCGGTTTCATGAAAACTTCAACTTGACTCAGAAAGAAATATACAACAAAGAGCCATTGCATTATTCTGTAGCTGTGTCATTTTGATGTCATATTTTTATGAACCGCGTCTTTTCACGTTGTGTCTGTCTCAAAAAACAGTAAAATTGTCTTGCGTTTGTAGTCTTTGCCATGGGTAGTATAATTGGTGATGGAATTCGACTTGGAGCATACTTTGATCCTTATCCTCACTGCGAGCTTGGTAATATTTCGCTAGCCTTGGCACCCAGCATACGTATAGTGTTTGTCCTTGGGGAGCTCGGTTATCTACTTACCAAATCAGGTGTATGTGTATATATTTTGATTAAAATCATTTTTCATTGTACAGTGCTCATAAATACAGCACGGCACGAAATGTATTCTGGTAGGTTTATTGTACTTCGCTTGTATTTAGGAGTACATTTAAGTATTTACAGGACCCTTAATTCGCTTGTATTTAGGAGTACATTTAAGTATTTACAGGACCCTTAATACCAAGTACATTTACATATATTTCAAATCCAGATGGTCAGAAATATAAATATTAACGATAAATAATTTCTACGTTTAATTACAGTTTCTTTAGGATTGTGTATGGTATCTGATAATACATATTTCTATCAATTCTTTCAATTGTCTTTTACCGCTCAAGAGCCTTTAAGCAACTATTCTCGCTAAATCAATAATTTGATGTATCCGTTTTGTGTGACACGAAACAGGTTGTAAATTACAACAAAGAAAGTGACGTGGAGAGAGGTTGAGACATAAAGAAAACAGAGAAAGAAGCCCATAAAAATAAAAAAGAAGAACCAAGGAGTTTTACACGCAGTACATGTTTAGAATGTTTGATTCCTTGGTCGTTACAGATGTGTATAAACAAACAAAAAGGTTTGGTAAAGATGGGAACCATGCATTTGGTTGCTTGTAACCTTTGTACATGGTTGAGGGTGCTTGCCACGGAGACCACAGAAGCATTGAAGAAACACCGATTTGTCTCACTTCAAAACATCAGTTTTAACGGTAGCTACGGTAAGATGTATTTCAAATGCCAAACACATTTCAAAAGTGTCATTGTTTTGTATCTGTAAAAGTTGAACACTCTTATAGCCATGAACATAAATGATAAGAGTATTGTCTCAGGGAGACTACGCTTAATTATTTTGGTGCCAGTCTACATAT
Source organism: Hermodice carunculata (assembly GCA_964020975.1). Classification (NCBI taxonomy): domain Eukaryota; kingdom Metazoa; phylum Annelida; class Polychaeta; order Eunicida; family Amphinomidae; genus Hermodice; species Hermodice carunculata. The sequence continues at coordinate 410,910 of CAXHWN010002014.1, read as the reverse complement.
TCCTTATCCTTAGATGCGGGAACGGTTTGCTTTGAGGTAATTTATTATCGCTTTGCACTCTCATACGTGTACCTGTTACAGATTGCAAAAGTTTCTTTCACTACGAGGATACATTACTCTATGATACCCACTGAAAAAGTTGGTTTTCATAAACAAAGCTGTGTGTAATTTTCAATAGTTCAGTTTTAAATCGAACAAATACTTTTAGAAGATTCATATTATATCATTTCCCTGTGCTTAATGAACAACCGGCCCAGATGCTGAGCAGCAAAAGTAGTGTAATTCCATTGCCAATGATGCCTTAAATTGAAGACTCTTCTGTTGCAAAATGCACATAAAAAGGTCTTGATACATACATGCGAATAGAAGGCATATAACGCCTTTCTATAGTTTCCATAAAGTGCATGTATTGCTGGACAGTATATTCCCTCTCATGTCGTCCACCGTGTCCTGGAAATTCTCATAAAATTACACATCACCATTGGTGAATAGTTAGTCGTTTTGAAAGGAGTCAGTCACAAGTAGATGTGTGTGAAAGAATCACCAAACCAGATTCTGGCGCCCAAAAGGATAGAATGTTGCCCATAAATGCACATGATTGCTCATTGTTAATGTAGAGTGTTTCACCATTATTCTTTAACGAGGAACGTTGAAAAAAAAACAACAACAACAAGTACCTCTTATTGGTAACATGATGTGCACTTACAGTACATATTTGAATATAAATCTTGGTTCAAACATGTTTACTTTTATTTGGAAAAGACGTCCATTCAATACGGTCTATGCATAAGTTCATCAAGCAGGGAAACTCCAGAGGAGATTCCGATGTCAGAGCCAGCTGCGCACAGGTTTCTGGGTAATTTGCAGGCCAGTCAGTCTTACCGCACAGGCTACTGCGCTACTGAATACAGCAAGTATTAAACGAGGAGTGAAACACGGACCATGATTTCGTCAAAAAAACATTATCTAGGGTGGTTTAAAAAGTATCTGAAAGACGAAGGAATATTAGTTGATGGAAGGAATAAAGCGGCACTTTTATTTTTGATATTTGGCAGTTTGACGTTTGTTTCTCTTGATATCAACATTACAGCCCACTACACAACAGTCAGTGGTGATTTACCATGATAATTCGCCTTGTCACTCAACGTTCTAACTATCAATGCTTTCCGTGCTCCCTCCACCAACGATCTACAATGGCAAACTTCTATACACCTCTTGTATTTGGTCCATTTCCTGCTTTTTTCTGTTCATGTTGACACGAACACGATTAGTGTCCGCCATCATGCATTATCGTGACCACTTTTGAGAAGGTGCACAGCGCGCCATGTGGTAGCAAAAAAACAGCCCACATGCCTCGCTTTCGTGATAGGACACCTGCCGGGGTTTTCCCGCTTGGTGAACTTATGGTTCCACGGGGGTAATTATGCCTGTACTGAGGTAACATGATTGGGGAGTGCCAATAAAATATAAGGCCTAGGGATGCAAGGGGCTGTATATTAAACAATTTTGCTACCAGAAAGGCAGATTTTGGCTTGATAGTGGAAAACAATGTATACTTTGAGCTGGCATGAATATTATGAAGGTATGTACACTGGCACCAGTATACACAGTGATTCAGCTGGAGTCAACACCGTGTGCGCGCAATGATATTGCAAGTAGTACTATGCAGAGCTGGTTGCCATGGCAATTTGCTGAAAAATTTCCCATTCATGCCCATGTTTTCTGGTGTTTATTTGATGTCAAAAATTCTTACACACATTTTGGTGTATAAAACATGTATGTTTGTAATCCATTAAGTGAACTAGAAAGTGGTAGCTCTGTTCGTCTGTATTTCCACAGGTTGAATTACTGGCGTGAAACCTTATGCATGGACCGTATTGGCTGTGGCCCATACGTAATCTGGAGTGTAAACTATAGATCTCGTGTCTATGTTAAGAACCTCGGCATATTTCAACGATCGTGTCCATGGAATAGAAATTCTCCTTTTAAACTGTAACAAAGTCGGTAAATTTCGTACTTCAAGTGAAAGAAGATTCCACAAATTAATACTAGAAGGGGCGATAGATATTTCAAACAATATTAATCTGGTTGGAATTGAAGGTAAGTAAGAACCTCTATTGGTATTAGATCGTGTCCTGGGGTCATAGCGGTCATTTTCGTATGGTGCCGGAACATTGGGGAGAGCGGTATGCAAGTAACTAGGAGTTAACTTGTGGACTTTCTTATACATTATAGACAGTTTCGAGATCTCACTCTGTTTGGAGAGGGTTTCCCAGCCAGTCTCTTTAAATAATCCAACACTGAGGGTAGTTGGCATAGCTCCTGTAACTACATGGGACGCAAATATTCAAGGATCTTTTCGTCAGTCTAAGCACAGTCGTTCCAGGCCACACTTACATATTCTTAAATAGCACAAATAAATGAAAAGTAAATAGCTCCTAATGTGCTGCGATCAAGACAAAGCTGAAGAGACTTCATTATGTTTATCTGTTTGGAAACTTTGGAGGATATTTCTTTAATATAGGAATTCCATTTTAAATCGAATTTCAGGGTACCACATAGATGTTTGTGTTCCGGCACATTTTTAGCTGATGACCATGGAAAACTAACAGTGGATGGCTGGGAATATGTCTTTTAAGACACAAGCGCAGTGTCGGTTTTTAAGGCATTGAAGGAAATTAGCCACTCCTTGGACCTATCTTCCAAAGAGACAAGATCTTGATTAAGCACAGTAGCTGCATAGGCTGCGTCATGAAAAGCAAGGAAAGGGGATGTTTTATCCGCAACAAGTTTAACATTAAAATTTACAACATTAAGTTACAGACCACAGTTGTGATTGCCTGGTTGCGCATGCCAATGGAGATATTCCGTAATTGTGAAACACTGTGTTTTCAGCATGCTGTAGCTTCTGTTTAAATAAAGTTAGCGACGTCAGGTTTGCTGCATGACAGAGTTGCTTTATTGGTGGGCATATAGGTACACTGTCTTCCAGGCCAGGTGGGAACTTTATGGTGGGGAAGGACAGTTCATACACCTGTATAAAGCTGACATCCAGGTGTTGTTTTGTATTTTAATTATCACAAATTAACGAGCTGGGAATTATATGACAAAAATCCATCCATGTTTTTCTGGCATTTTTATCTGTTAAATGCCATTCATGGAATTGATAACTACGCGTTGATTGCGGGTAGGAAGGTAATCTTCAAACCAAGATAGTTCTCAGACCAGGATAGTAAATTTTCTACAACAACACTTTTTCTAACTTATGAAGGATACCTTTATGCCACACATTCTCGAATGCCATTCCGATGTCATGGAAAACAATTCTTACTTCATTTTGCTGATCGACTGTCAAACAATAAACATATATAAAACTTGAAATGTGCAGAGGCACAACATGCCTTTTGGAAACTGTCAATAGTCCAATTCACAATTATTGCTGTAGCAAAAATATCTGTTTGTCCTCCGAAAAAATAAATAAATAAATAAAATGAGGCTGAAATACTTAAAAATTAGATACATACTATTTACAAGACGTTCTGCACTCGCGCAGTTTTTTTTTTTGGGGGGGGGGGGGTTAACACTTAAATTTTGCATTGGAACCAAGAATAAACAGAAGCTTTGTCATCAATTGAAACATCCATTATTAGTTTATATCTTGTTTTTATTCATTTTAAGTTTTATTGTTATTTATTTATCTACTTATTTATTTATTTATTAATTTTCATTTTTGTTTTGTTATTTTATGTTTTGTTTTGTTCTGTTTTCTTTCGAACAGGTGACAGCATCGACAGGTTCTTTACGACAAACCGGAGCAGTGCCGGTTCTGTACCACCAAACATTTCATGTTCGTATGCAAAAGCAGGTCATCTTGCAGAAGTTCTCGAAAAGGCGTCTGCGTTTTTGTATCCTTGCACTGTAGAATTCAGCTTAATTGCGGCTGGTAAGTTTTGATAAAAAAAAAAAACCTTTTCCATGTATTAAACATTCGGCTTTTCTGTACTAATGGGTGAAAAAGATCTGCTTAATGTAGTTTAAATGCAGCCTGTAAATATATATTGTTAATGGAAACAAAAGACCTGTTCAACAGAATGCATGATGCACTTGCAATACATACTACCATGCAACAAGTTCCCTTCGTGCACCATTGCAGTCCAGTGTCAAAATCACACATTCAAGGAGCACCATAACCTGGTTAAGAAACATGAATGCATAAACTTGTACAAAATATGATTATATTTTCACGACATTTGTTTCCATTCATGTTTGCAGGCATTCTCTACACCCATTGGTCAAACGTGGGGAAAGATCGTGGCAATGTTACCACGCAATCAGAAGACAGAACTGGGAGGGAATCGGATCATCAACAAGAACAAAGTGGTAACTCTAAGATTTACATCAACTGCAAAAGTAGTTTGGTTGGTTTTTCATTTGGCATCCTTGTTATCACCCTAACGGTTGTGATCATGATTGTATTTGCAACATCAATAGAGAGTGATGCAAGAAGTGAAACGGCTGTGACATCATACCAGTGTGTTCGCCTCTTTCTGTACGTGTTGGCAACTGCATTACTCCCAATGACCATGTGGTCATTACGCGAACATGTTTATAGGGAGTCAGATGTCCTCAATCTTGACTGTAACCTGCTGTTCATAGCGCTGGGAGGAGGGTATTTACTGGCAACATTCACGTTGTTTGCGGGAATTCTAATTACAAAGTCCCAAAACCATCCAATATATACATACACACCAGATGTACCAGGACTCACCATAGCTACAGCCGTACTGCAAATTTTTCAATCTACCATTCAGACCATGTGTCTTGTCGATGGCCTGCGCAGACTACCACCATCTGGATATGATTCTGATAAGCTACATCATCGTAGACACATACGCCATTGCGTCGTCTTCCTAATGCTCACAAATATTTCTCTGTGGCTTATGAATACATTTGAAGTCAAAATGCCCAAGACTGATCCTGTGACAATGAGTTTTTATTTGCATGGTCCTTGGATAGTAATACTGCACATCAGTTGTCCATTAGTTATCTTTTTCAGATTCCATAGTACAGCTTGCTTCTTTGATATATGGACACACGCCTTTTATAAGAATGAGCATTAGAATGGGAATGAGAATTACCCTTCCCAGCTTTTCGAAGCTCCTTGATGCCGATCTAATGTTGCTTCAAAAAAGTAATTACGGGATAGTAACTCGTAATTACGAGGTCCTATCTGGTAATTACGAAATAATGTCACGTAATTGCGAGATAGCTACCTCGTTATTACAACTTAGGCAAGGATGTATAACTTTTCTAACTGGAAATGAAAAATGCAACCTAAGACATATTTACTCCTGGGGAAAAACATGGCAGCCCTCTTGTTCAACATATGTTATGAGGATGCATGTGGAGAGTTTGTTTATTTTACTATACAATTGCTTTTCACATCTCTTTTGGGAGGAAATGGTGGTCCTTACAAGGATCATTATTGTTGTTGTTGTTGTTGTTGTTGTTGTTGTTGTTGTTGTTGGCATGCTAGTGATTTCAGTCTGGGGAAGGCCGGCATTCAACATCCCAATAATTCTGGCCCCTGTCAAATTCGGACAGCTGTAAGTGCCCTGTACACTCTGGCATTGTGAATTCACATTGAACCAAGTAGTGCCATGGCCACCTTATAAAGCTCTTAGGCACCCCAATTGCAGACACAGTTTTCGCATCTCTCTGGCTGTTGCCTTGTTTTCATTGTGTGTGTGTGTGTGTGTGTGTGTGTGTGTTACTGCTCAGGCATACCCTAAGCTATGCTGTTGGTATTATATATTTTAATATTCTGTGCGGCACCTACATTTTCCATATATAGGGATATTTAGAGTGACCCATGTTAAACTAATGGGGGCATCTTTTTTTCCAAGCAGTATAATACACCCGTGGTCACACAAAATGCCTTCCCATATTTTTACTCTCCAGTTATAAGAGTTAGGGCCCTAACACACTGACCCGCCGGCTGGGCGATTTTGGGTCGTACGGCAGTTGTGCAAGTGTACCATGTCGCCCGTACAGGTGTTTGTTCAATGTGTCTCACTGCCGACCCGAGTTCAGAAAATCGCATCGGTTTTGAAACTCAACCAACGTGGTACGGATTTTTTGGATATTGTCGTGCGAGTCCAGGCCCATTGATGTGTCAGCCTGTTGTAGTTTAAAAACTAGTTTACAGGGGGTGCTCTTGTGTGTCATGTGACCATGTGTCTTGGTCATAAAAGAGGAGAACGTGACATCTTCATATGACAAGATGCCTTGTGGCCGTTGAAAAGAAAGAACTCGTTGTGTTCGACCATCAAGTGAACCAAAATTAACGAAAGATGTCAATAAAACGTCCCCGTGTCCTTACATTATGGTTAAACCAGAAAGGCAAAGACACAAATTCGCAAAACGACACCAAAGTCTGCATGAATTCCAGCGTGACGGAATCACCAAAATATGATATATTTTCATCTTTGACCAAACTTTTCTCGCCAAGATGTACAACACGTCTTCTACGATTATACTGTATTGGAAGCATTTTTATGCTCTTGCAGACTTTACCATTCCGCTTAGATGTGCACGTGTTTTTATAATTATATTTAGCACTATTGCCTGCGTGACGGAATCACAAAAACCAGCCATTAAAAATTCCACTTACAACATAATGCAAAAGTTAAACCCCGGGTGTACTGCTTTGCAGAGAAAAAAATGCTATGAATCATCATAGCAATTATTTGTATATTCAAATATCACCTTTGTGATGAAAACCAAAATACTTTATAGCGAACTTGACTCACATGTATAACACATCACGTGACGGAATCACAATTTGGCCGTGACGGAATCACATAATTAACGAATCCACTAGCACAAGGCCCCAAAAAATTGTTCATTCAAACGGCTTTATTTTCGGCCAGAGTGCACTTGCTACCATTTATATGCTAAGCTGCTAACATTGGATAGCTGAACTTAGTTTCAAAACTGTATTTGTCCAGTGCTGTTTTCTTGTATAAAAGATGTTTCATGCCTCCTGGAAAATTTATTTTCCAAAATTGACCACACAGTTATACCTGGCAAATGGACAAGGAACAACAAGTATATATCATATAAATGTTTTTGAAGTAACATTATTATACGCTCACTTTAACTGAAATAGGGACAATGGACTTTTAATTGTACTGTATTTGAGTCTCTTTGTTCAGCACCACTTCCTAGTAGTCATTACCCTATTCGGCAGTCCGAACTCTTTACTCTCCATAAGCCAACCTCTCACAGTTCACAGTCCAACTTATCTACATATGGAAGTACTATTGTCTTTATTGCGCACGTTCTTCTGTAGAATTTTAACATAGGCTGTATTAGCATTAATAAATAAAAGGGTCTTCACCAGGCAACTACTCAGAACTTGTTTTGGAGCCTATACCCACACTTGTCTCACTCAGTAGCGGATCCTTGTCCAAGCTAAATACTCAGCAAAGACAACCCACGTTATTAATGAATGAATATGAACCTGGAAAATCATGAATAAGCTAAATACGTGATGTTTTGCTTATAATTGCAGAGCTTCATTATAATGAAGAATACCTGCCAAACCAAACATTATTACTAAATTTGAATTGTACAAGTTAACATACGAACAATCTGACTTACCCCTGAAGCAGTATGTGCCGTTTCTACCTGAATAGCTTGTCTTAAGTAAACCACCTGCCAGTGTATAACTGAAGTAGAAACAAACTGGAGCATCATATTCAGTCCCAGTGATTTTAAAATAAACAGTTACGGCTAGACCACCTGTATAAACCGAGGGAAAGCCTTACAAGTACGGCAACAAAGGGCATCCTGCACCAGAAATGTAAACACAAATCACATGATGACACATACTCCTCACTTAGAAAGCCTCCAAGCAATAAAGCTCTATTTTGCTGCCAACCCCGAGTCAATGTTTCAACATAATGGGTCAGGTTTGTGACATTTGGGTAAATACTATCAAATTTCAATATTTATTTCTTATATTGTTTCAAAGACATTTTCTCACATGTTGATTAGTAAATCATAAATTGAAAATCATATTGGACTTTTAATCCATGTGTTATAATTTCTTTGTATATTCAAATATCACCAGTGTAAATTAATGATTTATTTATTTCTTCACTGAGTAAATTTGTACTTAGGCATGTCAGAAAAGAATAGAAGTCATTAGCATTAAGCTCATAAAAACATGTTATCAAAACATAATTTTTATTAACTAAATTTTAAGTACAATTAGACAAGCCTGTAACATTCCTGGGTAGCTGCTTGCTACGCATGTCAGAAAAGAATAGAAGTCAGTAGCATTAAGCTCATAAAAACATGTTATCAAAACATGATTTTTATTAGCTAAATTTTTAAGTACATTTAGACAAGCCTGTAACATTCCTGGGTAGCTGCTTGCTACGTATGGCCCCTGCGGGTTTAACCTAACAGAAAACAAGCTAGCCTAAAATGTCTGAAAGGTGAATATTAAACAGAATGATGCCAAAAGATGAAATCAAGTAGCAAAACAGGCAAGTCTAAAATCTCTGTAATATTGAAGCCAAACTTTCTAACAACCTTTCTATATTAACAGCTAAATTTGTAAGGCAAGTCAGAAAGGAATAAAAGCCAATAAAATGCAATCAAAATATATTTTTTCTTAACCAGATATCAGGTGCAATTAGGGAAGCTTGTAACTATCGTGGGTAGCTGCTTGCTACCTATGGCCCTTAGGGATTTAAGATAACAGAAAGCAAACCAGCCTAAAATGTCTGCAAGGTGAATATTAAACAGAATGATGCCAAAAGATAAAATTAAGTAGCAAAGCATGGAAATCTAAAATCTCTAACATTATTGAAAACAAACTTTCTAACCATCTTTGAATATTTACAGCAAAAGTTGCAGAAATATTTTATCAAAAGTACACCTTTAAATCCTTTCGACTCAAGTTTATTGTAAATAAATTTGGTTCTAGATGCAAAGTCCTGAAATTTAGAACAAATACGATCAAATCTCAAAATTTGTGATAAAAATGTATTATATATTTCTGAAATGTTACTGTCTGGGGAAAGGATAGAAAACTACTTCAAAGTTACACTCATCTCTTTTGTGATAGGCTTTAATGCAAAACCTGTCATTAGTGACCAGAATATACATGTACAAGTCCAGAAAAACATCTCTGAGACCATCTGAATTGTTAACTTCCAAAGGGATATCTTTTGGGTAAATTTTTTTAGCAATTTCATTGAAATTGTGTACATTTACACAGGCAATGTCATCAATAAATCTTGTATGGTGTAATAATTTTGTTGCCATTTGAAAGTCGTTTTCATCAATTTATCCATATGCTAAAATTCAAGCCAGGTTGAATATAAATCTGCAAGTAATGGGTTGCTACCCATTTAAATGCCTTTTATTTGTTGATAAACCAACGGTCCGCATTTAACAAAAGTATTATCCAAAAAAAGTTTAATAGCATCTATCATAGTTCCAACAGTATAAGATTTGATGTTACTTTTTGAATATTTATTGTAAAACCAACATACTTTCCTTGAATATGAATCAATACTTATGTATGGTTTACCATTATGTTCAAACGTTATCCTAATTAATTCTGAAACAGACTTTTGACTTCATCTATTGGCAAATTTGTGTATCGTGTAGACAAATCAAAACATTTGATATTTTTTGCTTGATATTTTCTTTATATAACATATATGAAGCAAACCAGTTAAGAATTTAGGGTGTTACCTCAGAAATTTCCTTCTACCTCAAAGATTACATGGACCTTGCAATGTATGTTTCAGTTAAAAAGGTATGTGAGCAACGTGTGAAACACGTCCTTAATTTTGCTCTCTGAAAGTATCGATTAGTTATAAATTAACTGTCAAACACTTTGGACGTAAAGATAAGTATGCTTACTTTTTGATACGGGGGTAATATAGGCACCTGGATGTACATTAATATACAATCAATTCAATGACAATATATATGAATATGTCAGCAAATACTCCTGAAGTAAATTAGTGAATTTTCCTCTATAATTATTACAATTGTTGACAATAAAATCCAGAAACACTGGGCGTATGATCAGGCTTTTTGTAGTAGTTGACCAAAACCCTGGTAAATATAAGCAAAATTTGACGTTAAGTACAGTCATGTATCGAAAGTGTGTCACTGTTTATTGAACTTCCTTACTTACACCGACAGTTCTCGGAAAAGACGTTGTCAGGCTGTTCTTCTTCTTCTTTTTTTTTGGGGGGGGGGGGGGGTTCAGTGTTACATGTTTTCGAAGGAATATGCTTAACTGACGTCATAATAAAGCCGAAGAACGATTCGTATCCATCATATTTTCATTTATTTATCATGCTCATCGTAATTTTCAGTGTAGGGAAGACTGTCAATTGTAGAAAAGTTGAGGCAGTATACGTAGGCCCAATGGGAGGGTTTTTTTTTATCAACAATTGTTTATTTCTTGAATATCTTCCTTATAACATTTCCTCATTTCATTGGCAGAATGCCAATGCTAAGCGCCTAATGTGAGGATAACATATATTCATTTAAAATTGTACTTTCGCAGAGTGATTTGATTGAATATGCTAGTTTAATGATAAAAACAATTATTCTTTGGTGATTCCGTCAGGCACACTTTGGTGAATTTAGGCCTACGACGCATATTATGCAAGTTCTGGGGACTAGAATAAAAAATTTAAATTTGGCTTTTAAATGTGGGTTTGTTTCATGATAAAGTGCATAGGTTATGGCACTATGGTTCCCCATGCGATTTTATACGACAGAAAAGAAACATACAATGTGACAGAATCACGAAATAACTTGTGAAACAAAAACTGTTTGCATTACGATTTTAAGGTAGACAAACAAATAAAGCATGAAGATGGATTTGAAAATACATAGATTATTGTAATTTGTATTATAATTATTCAACCATACTCAAAATGTAAATAGTTATTTCATTCGTATTTACTTTGCAGTATGCATGCCTACATCAGGTGTAGCATAAAAAGAGTGGGAGTTATGTGATTCCGTCACGCAAAAAAAGGGTTCCCATCACTTTTTAAGCCCATGGCTTAGATATGGCTAAAAAGATTGACAGATTCTGAAGGACACTCGAATTTTAGCATTGAGTATGAAATATGAACAGATAACTAGTAAAACTGTAGCAACCAGCTTGAAAATCTAAGTATATACGTGGCGGAATCACGGAATCAAACCAACACCACATGTCCGTTTATGGTAAGTATGAGATACGTTGATCGCTAAATAAGTACAAGTTCTGAGCAAGTAATATATTTATTTTGATGCACCAGGCCCTACTTTGGTATCAAATATACCACATAGTCTGTTCTGTCTTTCTTGATAATGATTGTGAATGTTGAGTTTCATCTAGGCCAACTGAGAAAAGTGCTTCCGGTAGTTTTGCATCTAAAAAGACTTGCAGCAAATTAGGAAATCACCCTTTAATGTTTGTAAAATGTATGTTTTTTTTTTTTAAAATATGGAATTATAGCTCTCGTTTTTTTATGTGGCAGAACAAAAAATATTGAAATGAAAAAAATCTCTTCTCGCATTGGTAAAGACACACCAAGGACAAGAAATAGTTGGTCTTTTAAGAAAGAGAAGCAGCTCGGAGCCTTGGTGGAGGGGGGGGGGGGGAAGAAATCCATCTTTACGATGCGACACACAACGATAACCGCGATACGGTCCTACCACTGGACGCATTCAAGCGGTTATCTTTTATATTAGGAATAGATGGGGAGAACGATATTTTTTCGCGCCTGTTTAAGTTTAATGTTGCATATTCACCACATAATCGTCAAGTGGACTGCAAGCCTAAGCAATATAATACTAAGCACAGGGCAAGTTTTGCCCAGGGGCAGTATGGGCCCCGTACCCAAAATTAACACCTTGCAACGTTGGGACTACATGTTATTCAGGAAACCTGTAACTAAATAATGTGACAGGTATCAGAACAATGCTGAAAATCTATATATGTTACATGTAGATCATGTGATCGAGGTCGGTGGTCACGTGAACAAACTCAGCGCCAAAGCAGTTAAAAATACTGTACGTCAAATTGAATCCAGTCCGTTTATTTAAAAAAAAGAATTAACAAGCAACAACATACCCAAGCGATCGTGGCTGTGTTGTGAATGTATGGTAAGGTAATAAGCTCTCACCTTGTGCATCCAAGGAACTGGTTATGGCAGCTTGGCAGTAGTTGTCCCTGGGGTCTCGATTGTCGCGATCCTCAGAGTCCAACCTCTTTCTGTCGTCTACAATGGATCTGGGTCGTGACGTCAACATGTTATATGAGACTGAGGTCATGCTTATCACAGGTCTACTATGATTGATAACAGCTAATACCACTCTGCACAACACTCTCCCCGTGCATAAAGAATCAGCTGATACCTTCAAATTACTTAATTCAAAACAAATCTGATTCTTCAGATTATGCCACTATGATTATTTCACATCTATTTACAAAAATATTAAAGAGTCCACATGCAAGCTAATATTCCATAACTATCAGCTAGTGAGCCGCATATCCAATACCACAGACTACAAGTGATAATACATTTATACACAGATCATCATTCCCCAAGAAGATTTACAATGACCCACAATCAACATAACCAATCAATCTGTTGATTGAGCCACCAAAGCTATTTCATGTATACATGCACAGTACCAATTGTTCCCATTGTAGAAAACCATGCAATGTATGAAAACACATCTATAGAGTGTAAAACATGCGAATTTTAATTCACATCCAAAAATGGCACCAATGCAGCTGTCATCCTATCCGGTTACCCAATCAGTGCTTGCTTCACCTGAAACAAGCAAAAAAATGTGTTAAAACATGCAAATGAGCAATCCTGCGAATCAGATCACATTTTCCGAGCAATTTATACCAGCGTTCTACTCAGCAGTGGACCCTGTGGTGTTTAAGAAGATAAATGATGTATCCGCATTCCCTTTTGTTAAACAAACTGAGCTGCTACAGGCGGTAGAACTGTCTGGCGGTTTCTGATGTTATATCACACACCAGCTGCAATGGCACGTTGATGGCATTCGTATTAGCTTGCGCAACATCAAGAACCATGCTGGGGTTACTACTTTTCGTCTGAGCTTTGTATCGACCTGAAACCAGGAATGGTGCATCACTCTCCAAAATGATTTTGCTCAACGAAATCTGATCTACGATGTCCAGCAGAGATCTTTCTTTCATTAAGAGACCAGTAAATCCAAACACAACTGCTGCGAAAGCCCTCATCCATTTCCTGGCATCTTCAAAGCTTCCAGTGGCAGCATATTCTATGATCCTTTGACAGGTATAACCCTAGGCACTGCAGGTGGTCATCCCAAGCACAGTCCCCACGACAATGGATAACATCTGGAAGCTGGTGTTTTCTGGCCACTGGCAAGATGGTCCTTAATACCTTCTTCTGACATCTCATATCACGCTCTGACACTGAGGGGCTATAATCAATGCCCATCCCCCCCCCCACTGCTACAACTTTTGGCAGCTGTAAATATCTTTCCAGGCGAGTAAGATGTGCCACTATTCTAAATTTACTAGCAAACCTGGTATAAGCACCAAAGGTCAACCTGAGTCTTTGGTCTCAAAGTATGTGCTGTTGCTCCTTGGAAGTTGGCCATTTCAGTGGGTAACAGTAGTTGCTGATAGCAAACTGCAGACCATATGGCCTAATAGGTGTAGGCTGCCTATCCAGCACCTGCTACAAACTGTGATTCCCAACATCTCGCAGAAGTTCCGCGAGATGAAACTGTGTATCTGTAACCTGATATGGTTCAGGGACCACATTCTGCGACACCATCACCTCACTCTCCAGTTCTTTGAAGGCCCGCTCTCCGTCTATAGGCATGTGACACACCAGCTGTGCCAATATTCGCTAATGTAACATCAACATGATCGACTTAGGTGGAGAGACCTTATGTCCTGGACCCTGAATGATCATATGTTATTAAGATGTGTGCATTATTGCATTGCCAACACTTTGCGGCCAACCAGATGAAAGTCGGAAGAAAATTAACCTAGTTATGGTCAGTTGAATATTGTAGTATGACCAACGACCTTGACAGTTAAGTCTTAAACGTCACGTTTTGTGCACAAAAATGTACGCTGTTAAAATCTTATAATTTGAGCCAACGAGGTCAAAATTGGACAATAAGTGACGTAAGTTGAGCAAGTTATGTCAGGTTAAAATATTTAGATACCACAATGACCTTGACCTTGCCTAGTTTGGTCTAGAGTTCAGCTATGTAATAAAATTAACATCGCCCAAATCCATTGATAACTTTTCGTAATGAAGACTAAAACGTGTTTTCCATAAGTAGGTCATAATCTCTAAAATTAGGTGAAGGTTACTAATTGATGCATCATCTTAAAGGGTACTAAAAGCGGTTTTAACATTGGCCAATAGTGTTGCAAAATGTAATTGGGAACTGAGATTTACGACCTTCCAAATATTGATAAAGAGGAAAAACTGGAAAAGGTCGTGACCTTGCAAATATGGGTCAAAGTGACAAATCACATATTAGGTGCAAAACTTCAGTAAACAAGTGTAATCCTGCTACAATGACGACACGCAGGCCCTAGCTGTCTTTGATATTTCACGCATACAAATTTTTGTTTTACGTAAAAAAAAAGATGTTATTCGATCGGCCATATGTCATTGACCTTCAAACTTGACAGAGTAGGACCTTCATAGGTCTTTTTGTGTCCTGACGCTAGCTATCCACAAAGCTCAATATCATTCGAATCGGTTGGTAACTTTTCGATTTATGCAAAAAATATGTATTTTCAACATGACCACCCCATCGGAGAAAAGTAGGTCAAGGTCACTGAACAAATATCAGGTGCTTAACTTCAGTATAAATCACACTTCGTAGTGCAAGGACTCCCCATTGGGCTTTACAGTGTCTGAGATTGCCCGTGCAGAAAATTCAAAATCTCAAACAAAAAAACTCAAAAGTGGTGTTATGACCTTGACCTTGACCCTTGACTCGGTAACCATTTGTTTTATTTGAAAAATATGTGACGAGGGTATCAAGGCTTCCATATATAGTTTGTTTGACTGCATCGGATTGTAAGTTTTCGAGTAACGCGGGAAAATCCAAGTGAAGTATGACCCGCAGTTTCCAGGATATATATATGTTACAGTGACCCATGTAGGTCACCAGAACAATCTATTGTACATCATATTTAAGGTGACTTTTTTTTGGGGGGGGGGTATGCAAATAGTCACCCAGAAATAGCAAAATCAAGATTGGGCAGATTAAAAAAAGAAGAAGAAATGAATGTAGTTTTGCACTTTTGGGGGGTAGGGGACTTCAATGATATAGGTCATTCGTGGGGCTGTCAATTGTAGAAATGTGCCGTACAAAAAGTATAAGTACCCCCCCCCCCACCCCACCTCATCGAAGGAAGCTCAAAAAACAAAAGCAAAAAGGACCATCCGACATTCTATCTTGAAGATACGTCTATATCTGAGGCTTGAGAACGCACTTATTCTCGGATCAATCTGTCCTAAACCATACCCTTGCTTCCCCGCATTGTTAGCACGTACAATCAGCTTCTTGCCCGTTTGTACCGACTCGAATGTCAACTATCTCCCAAAACACTTATGTGAAACTGTACATAACCACGATGTGTCTAATTCTGGGATGTGAAAATATCCCGTTTTAAAATTATATTCTTGCACAGAGCAGAGTCACAGGGTAGGTGTTTCTGTGTCCTTCATATTCAAAAAGAAAATTGATGACAAGTTTCTGAAACAGTGGGTAAAAAGAAATGCTAAGTTACGATAATGATGCAGACAGATTTAGAACATATGTCAAATATCAGAAAGAATCGAAGTTTGAGTCTTATTTAAATATTATTGAGAACTTTGAAACTCTCAGACGTCCGACCGAGTTATTTATTAGAGCGCATAATTTATGTTTTGAAGCAGGCAGACACGGCTAACCATATAAAATCCCACCTGACCTAAGACATTGCAGCAAATGGGATTGTATAGAAGATGCATTTTATTCCATTATTATTTTAGATAAATTTAACAAAGCCAGAAAAAAATATGTTCGACAAGCTAGAAGAGAAGTTTTGTAAGCAGGAAATACAATGGTAAGCAATCATTTATCTTCCTGATGTATCTTAAAGACATTCTAGCAATCAAATTAATTAAAAAATACACGACGAGCTGTATATATACAAGAGAACAAAAGGATGTAGGGCAGTAGTTTTGAGATGACATTACTACACTTAGAATCTTTTTGCTCGTAATTGCTGTATGTGTACATTTGTGTATTGACTGTAGTATTTGTGTCTCATGCTGACAAGCTCCTATGTTTGTATTGTAGTACAGTCCAATAAAGCTCCATTACATTTCATTTCACTTCTTTCAGCAATGGTTTTGTGATAATTAGTTTTCCTTCGATCTCTCTTTGTGACCCAGGCCTGCAGTGATACAAGTGCTTCATGAGCTGGTAAAACAATAAAACTACACGAGTGTGAGTCCCCGGCCGTAAATTCTGCATGATACGAGCATATCGGTGGAGCGATGCATTCGATGGCCCGCCTGCGGCGGGCTGCATCTCGTAATTGCAAGAATATTGTTTTGTTTTTGTTTTTATCCCAAGTCTGTTTAGTCCAGAGTAGCCGTTTTTATTTCGAATAAGAAAAAAAAAAACGATAGTATTGTGTCGAAACAGCGATCAATAGCATATAACTAAAGCAGATTATAAATCGACATCCTAGATGCGCGCGCATGTAAAAGCGGACGGGATTGGGCCTGTGCGAAAGTAGGGCGTGCACACGCATGTTCCACACGGGAGTGTCGATCGGCAAAAAATTCTATATGGTGCAGAAAAGCCCGCCCACAGTTACTCTTGACCACCAAAATATGGGATTAAAGAATGTGCACACTAGCTTGTCCCATGCATATCATTAACACATAACCAGCCACCTGGTGGTAGTATTTCCTTTAACTTCCACAATTCTTATTGCAATATTTAGCAGATTGTGACAGTAAAAAGGGTTTTCTCATTTCGAGTAAATTATTGGAAAATCTGCTAGTACTTTATTTTTTAATCTCTTCAATATTACCGGAACATGGGTTATTTGTATTTATCCATATTAACTGCAGACCTGTTCTGATCTGCTCGGCTGGCAAGTAACAAAACTATGCCTCTGCCATAATGAGGGCACATAAACCATTTATGTTACTTAACCATCCAGAAATAACACTTTCTCTACGAATCAGCCCTAACTTAATACTAGTACGCCAATCTGCCGCCCTTTCTGTAAAGTTCTTAGTTGTAGCCTGGGTGGCAGTACAGGGTCCAATCTAATATGAATACGTCCTATCGGTTAGTTTTAAACTAAAATTCTAAAATGTGAAAACTTAATGGCAGACATTCCCTCTGTCCTTCAACTAGAAACATACAAACGAAATTATAACATATTATTTTAATAAATATAAGTTTGTATCCTTAAAAAGACCGCTGAACAATTTTTGAACCAATTTTCAGTACATTTGTCACCAATCCAGCTTTACAACCAGCAGTGAGTGGATGGTGTTTGTGAACTTTGGTCATTGCCCCACGTAATTTTATATATCCTTGTCTTAGTTGTGTTGCGCTCTTAGAGTGACGTAAAGCTTTGTGAATTTTTATTGTTTTTTTTGGGGGGGGGGGGGAGGGTTGGTTTTTTTTTGCTTTTTTGCTTTCTTGTTTGTTTGTTTTTTGGTATTTGTTTTTGTTTTTTATTTTTTTTGTTTTGTTTTGTTTTGTGTTTTAGCAGTTGTCTGAGTCCCCGTCCCATATCAGAACGATGACACCAGATACATGCCCCAACACTAGTTTCGACCGATTTTTGTATACAGTATCTTCATTCTTTTCTTCGCAAACGAACATGGCTAGAATAGCCAATTTGTCAAAGATACAAAATTAAGCTATTCCTGTGACAAAGTATACTTTCAGCTCGCATTAGGTACTTTGACACACACGAGGAGTATTATTCCAAAAGAGGAACTTAAAACAAACACACGTCCCTGTTTGTTTGTTTGTTTGTTTGTTTATTTATTTATTTATTTATTTATTTTCTAATTTCTGACGTTTGGTTCTCCACATGTGTGCTGTCACTTCTTTTAGTATTCCAACACATTGTTGTATTTCGAAATGTAGCACATGACCTGCACACGTGTATTCACACACACACACACACCACACACACACACACACACACACACACACACACACACACACACATATATATATATATATATATACATGTATAAATATATGCGCGCGTGCGTGTGTGTATGTGTGTTTTGCAATGAACAAGGTTCTGTAGTGTTAAGACTAGCCATAGTTTTTACAACGCCGAATTCATATATATGTCGCCCTATGACCTTGGAAATGAAGTCAAGGTCACTGACCTAATCTGAATATAACTTTCATAGCGGAACATCCCCATGTG
Source organism: Hermodice carunculata (assembly GCA_964020975.1). Classification (NCBI taxonomy): domain Eukaryota; kingdom Metazoa; phylum Annelida; class Polychaeta; order Eunicida; family Amphinomidae; genus Hermodice; species Hermodice carunculata. The sequence continues at coordinate 392,363 of CAXHWN010002014.1, read as the reverse complement.
CAAGATCAAAGTCACAGTACAAATAGTTCTCAGGTTGTCACGCGACCAGTAAAATTCATGTTAGTGGGCCTGTGACCTTGAGAATGAGGTCAAGGTCATCAATGTACAGTCTCATCTTTATATTTTCTTAAAAGAGGACCACCAACAAGTTCAACATCAAATTCCTACCTTCCACAGTTCTCAAGTTACAATGTGAAAAGTAAAATTCACGTAAGTGTCTGGGTCGCAGTGACCTTGGGAATGAGGTTAAGGTCACTCATGTACTGTCTAAGTCTGGCCTTTGCTCAGGACAACCATCATGTTCAACATCAAGGTCCAAGTTCAAATGGCTGTCAAGTTGTCAGGTGAACAGTACAATTTGAGCAAGTGGCCCTATGACCTTGGAAATGAGGTCAAGGTCACTCATCTACAGTCTAAGTCTGGCCCTTATTTAGGACAACTAGCAATTGCAATGCAAATGTCGTAGCCTTAATAGTTCTCAAGTTACCACATAAACAGTTAATGTCATGCTTCTTGCCCTGTAACCTTGGAAATGAAGTAAAGGTCCCCCTACTACTGTACATGTATCACCCTCATACCCAGAAGTGTCCCTATGCAATTTTAAAGCAACTGGCTGAATATATACAAGGATAAAGACTTTTGAAGATCTGGGCAAAAAATGAACAAAAAAATCATTAGAAAATCCAAATATCATTGGACTGTGACCATTTGAACAAATTTGGTAGATACCCATCCAAGGAACACCCCCGCCAAGTTTGAAGTGAATCTAGCAGATGGTTTCGCAGAAAAAGTCAAAAATTGTCAACTAGCATTGCAAACCCAAGTGACTTCGCAATCCCTATTGACTTGCATGGTAATCAATAGGCATGTAAAATCAACAAGAAAAATTCTTTAAAAAAACCCTACATCACTGGACCGTGACCATTTGAATACACTTGGTAGAGACCCACCCAAGACACATCCCCACCAAGTTTGAAGTGAATCTGGCCAACGGTTTTTAGATGAGGTCGAAAATGTAAACTACTATTGCAATTCCCATTGACTTACATACTAGAATAGGAATGTATGCATTGACCAACAAGTACCGGAATTGAAAAAATGTTAAAAATTAGTGATCCACAGCAACGCCACCTGGTGAACAACCTTGTGTGACCCTTCAACAAGGAACATATCCACCAAGTTTCAGCACAATCTGAGACATGGTTTTGGAGAAGAAGGCGAAAATAGCAAAAACGCACAAAAATTCATAAAAAAAGAAAAGAAAAATCACAGCGCCACCTGTTAAACAACTTAAGGTGTCGGGGTCCCCAGAAATGTCCCTATACAATTCCAAAGTAATTGGCCAAGCGGTTTCGGAGAAGATTTTTTAAGATTCCCCCCAAACTGAACAAAAACTTCATTAAAAATCCAAAAATTACTGGAGCGTGACCATTTGAGCAAATTTGGTAGAGATCCGCCCAAGCCACATCCCCACTAAGTTTGAAGGGAATCTGGCCAGCAGTTTTGGAGATGATATCGAGAATGCCAATTACCATTGCAATTCCCATTGACTTACATAGTAAACAATAGGAACGTATGCATTGGCGAACAAATGCCCGGATAGAAAATAAATCGTTAAAAATCAGGTATCCACAGCAACGCCACCTGGTGAATACTCTTCTGTGACCTTTCCACAAGGAACATATCCAGTAAGTTTCAGCAAAATCTGAGAAATGGTTTGGGAGAAGAAGTCGAAAATAGCAAAAACGGGCAAAAATTCATAAAAAAAATAGAAAAAAACGTAGCGCCACTTGTAGAACACCTAAATGTCTGGCGGTCTCTATACCATTTCAAAGTAATGGGCCAAGCGGTTTCAGAGAAGAAGAGTTTTTTTAAGATTCCCACCTCCCCCCCCCCCCAAAAAAAAAATGAACAAAAAAAAATCATTTAAAAATAAAAAATTCACTGTACCGTGACCATTCGAACAAACAAAATAGAGACCCAGCCAAACACATCCCCATCAAGTTTGAAGTGGATCTGGTCAGTGGTTTTGGAGAGGAAGTCGAAAATGTGAATTGTGGACGGACAACGGACGGACAGCGGACAGACAGACGACGGATTCCTCACCCTCCTAAAAGCTCAGCTGAATTATAAGCTGAGCTACAAAAGATGCGTTAAGTGGTTAATAATCAAAAAGAACAGAATAAATACATGTATCTTCTCGGACACCTTTTTCAACCAAGGCTAAATGTGTTTTTGGGGCGGGTATATACATATGTTCCATCCTCATTGGGTTTTTATGGCTTAAGATTAATCATCCAGTCAAACAGGCAACCTTCATGCTACTGACGTTTCGTCGTTTCTATTGATTTTTTTTTTTGCAGTTGCAAGACCATACGGCCCTCTTCAGCATAAGTCATGTCAGATTTTTTAAGGTAGTAAATACACATCACTACTACATAAAGCTTTCAATCCTCAATTATTGACCCGAGCAGAGTAAACATTTTGACAGTCTCTTTGTTTGTTTTTCCTGCATCAAACGTCACCTGCATAGATTTCATGGTACTTAGGGGTATTCCACATTTCGAAGATTGGCATCAAATTTGGAAAATACTCTCTCTCTCTCTCTCTCTCTCTCTCTCTCTCTCTCTCTCTCTCTCTCTCTCTCTCTCTCTCTCTCTCTCTCTCTCTCTCTCTCTCTCTCTCTCTCTCTCTCTCTCTGTCTGTCTCTCTGTCTGTCTCTCTCTCTCTCTCTGTCTCTCTCTGTCTCTCTCTCTCTCTCTCCCTCTCTCTCTCTCTCTCTCTCTCACACACACACACACATACGGAAGAAGTAGACAACACATAATTATACACTAATGATACACCGGAAAAACCTTGTGGTTTTCCATTTTCAGTCTTATCTGGTGATAAAAAGTTTATACCTTCCCGTATAATAGCAATCACACAAAACTACCTGTGTTTGATATTCCACGTTTTGAGTGACCTTACTTACCGCTGTATGTTGCTTCGTCTTTCTTACAAATGTGCATAATACAAAGAAATGATGTTACTTTATGAAAAAACATACTTACAACTGATATACCAGCAGCACTTCGAAGACGCTTTGCGGGGACATCTTTTTTTTTTTTTTACGTGACACAACAAGGTGTGTGTTGTATGTTTTAACACAGATACGTTTTTCTTGCCAGAAATGTGCCAGACTCTATTTGGTGATATAAGTTGCATTTTAGTACACTGATTAAGAAAAAATAAGGACTCTTGCGTTGATATGGTCTATTTGGTTGAATGACCTTGTATTTACCACTGATATGGCCCCAGCTGCAGGTACATTTGCTGAAACGCTGTCCACGGAAATTTTTTTCCTCGAAAAAAAACAGTTCGATGGTGCATTGCGGTACAGCAGTACAATAACTTAGAACTCCGGACTCGGGATATGTTTATTCGACCAAACAAATACACAATATTTCACAATCATTCATCAATGTCAAATACAATGGTGAAAGGGGTGACTCTTACTAAGACAAATATTTAGTCGCTATCTTGAGGGCTGCCCAAGATGACTTACATTAATAGTTATCAACAGATGGTAGTTCTGGGGTTAGACAAACAGTTGGTATGTGCGCTTTGATGTTTCAGTTATGATTTAAAGTACTAATCAGGGTGATTCTACTGGTGTGAACATGATTTGCAGTAAGGGATTGAACAGCTTTCTTCGTAATTACTTATCAACATATTCTTCACATATCTGGTTAAACCATGAAAGCTATTGGTATAAAATTTCTCTTTTGTTTGAGGAGGCGCTGTGTTTATTGTATCAGGTATGTCCCACCTCAGACATTTTTTGCGACACTACGTCGGTATTTGTTGATCCACAAGTTATCAATTATGTCTGTGTGCCAACACAGACATACTGTTTTCTAGGAATTCTTTCTTTCTTTCTTCCTTACTTTCTTTCTTCTTTCTTTCTTGACAGGCAAATTTGTCCGACGTTTCATTTGTAAAGTATTGTACGTAGAAGCTCCAAACTTGGCACAATTATTCTTCTACGGATGAAGTCTCGCCTTTTTATGATTAGAGGTCATGCTTTTCTAAATTGTGCAAATGAGGGCTAATAAATTTTTAAATCTTCAATAACTTATATACCAGTGTAGATGCGGTTCAGAGTGTATAGGAGTTTAATCATAGCAAGGTCATCTCAAATGTCAAGGTCATGTCAAGGTTAAAGGCCAATTTTACGTCAAAATGTCATTTTAAAGGTCAAGGTCCACTTCAGGAAGAGGTCATCTCAAGGTCAAAGGTCATTTCACGGTCAAAAGCCACTTTTAATGGTAGCTTTCTTCTAGCCATAACTTAGTCAATTTTAATCCAATTTTGATCATGTTTGGGCTCAAATTGAAGCTATTGTAACACTGCACATTTTGGAAATTTACATGTGGCCTCTAAAGGTCAAATGTCAAGGTCATTTGGACCTTTGCTGGTTTCATCCAGCCATACCTTGGCCAATTTCCATCCAATTCTAATCATGTTGGACTCAAATTGTAGGTATTGCAACACTACACATTTTTATAAGAACATGTAACCTCAAAAGAGCAAAGGGCAAGGTCATTTGGCCCTTTGAATGTTTCATCTTGCCATAACTTGGTCAATTTTCATCCGATTTGTTTCATGTTTAGCTTAAATTATGGGTATTGTAACACTGTGCATTTTACATGTGACCTGTAAAGGTCAAAGGTCAAGGTCATTTGGACTTTGAAATTTTTATCCAGCCATAAATTTAATGTAATGTGACGTACCAACGGATAAAGGTTGTAGCATTTAATATTTACAACTTTTGAAGGCACAGACAGATTTGCTTTGAAGCAAATCTTTATTAGTTTGTCTTGTATTGTCTCTTTGCAATTCATGATTTAGTCTTAATGTCAATTTTCGGAGATAAACCGGAAGCCTATTGTTTATATTATGACAGGACCTTAATTTTCATATCGTAAGAATATCACTTATTTTCAGCAGTTTCAGTTATTTTAAAGAAAGGGTCGGTAATGGCATTATTTTTAGCGCAAGTTGTTAATCGCACTACTCTCTTTTGCAATGTAAAAATAGTATTACTATTGTATCCCAGCACTAAGATTCCACAGTTTATATGGGTAAGTATTATGGCGTTATAAATCTTAGTCTTAGCAACGAAAGGTAGAGTATATTTTTAATTTATTCAAGACCTTAATATCCTATTTGATATTTTGTCCATGTGCACTTTCCAACTTAAATGTTGATTAATTGGTATTCCCAGCAAATTAAAATTTTGAGAACATTCTATTTGAGTGTCATTTATTTTAATAGCTTGCAACTGGATTTTACATTTAGGTTGATGAAAAGTCATCAGCCTCGTTTTTTCAGCATTTAGCGATTATCTATTTGAACACAACCAACAAGCACTTTTCTTTAATATAGTGTTAATTTTGTCATCCATTGATGTATTGTTGATATTCCCGCAAAGTGAATATAAAGATGTTGTTAGAGTTGAATCCTCCGCGTATGTTACCAATTAAAAAACTTTACTTGATGCTGCAAATTCATTTATATAGATTATAAACAATTGAGATCCCACAATTGAACCTTGCGGCACACACATGGTAATTGGTAAAGTGTCTGTTGTGAGTTCGTCAATTTTAACATATTGTTTATGGGTATTAAGATCTTTTTCTAAAAATCTCAAAAGAACATATTTTACTCCATAATTATTCAATTTATAAAGTAAAATACAATAACTAAGCGTATCAAATGCTTTGGATAAGTCAAGAAATAGGCACATTGGGTAATTCCGTCTGCCCATTCCCTCGATAATTTTATCTGCTAGCTCTATAGTGGCAAACTCAGTTATATGATTATTTCGAAATCCACATTGACCATGGTGTTCAAAATAAGCCGGCACCCAGCGCATTCCATCGTCTACGTCAGTGCTGGCGCTACCCACTAAAAAACATTAAGAAACCCAACAACAACAACAACAACAACAACAACAACAACAACAACAACAACAACAACAACAAAAACCAAAAAACACCTAGACATCTCCAATCACAAGCGATCGCAGAGAGGAAGCCTCCCTCGCCCAAGCTCCCATTTCAGGCATTTTACCTTATAGCACATTGACCTCTAGAGATCACATGAAATTACACACTTGTGCAACGTTGCAATAGCGACAATTTGAGCCCAACATGGTCCAAACCGGATGAAAATTTACTGACTTATGGCTCAAAGAAAATTTCACAGGGCTAAATGACCTTGATCTTTGAACATTAAAGTTAGCATTTCAACTACAAAACTGTGCCGTGTGACAGTTAGGCCCAAACATCATCGGAATCGAATTTCCCCAAGTTATGACTAAATGAAATTTTCAAAAAGACCATATGACCTTAACCTTGACCATTATAAGTCATACTAAATTACAAAATTGTGCAGTGTTGTAACAGCTACAATTTGATACCAGCATGTTCCAAATTGAATGAGTTTTGGCTAAATGAAAATTGCAAAGGGCCAAATGACTTTGACTTTTGACCCTTAGAAGTCACATGTAATTTAGAAATTTGCGCAATGTTAAAATGGCTACAATTTGAGTAAGAACATGATTACAATTGAATTAAAATAGACCACGTTGTGGCTGGATGAAATTTCAAAGTGTCAAATGACCTTGACCTTTTGAGGTAACATACACATTAGATAACTGTGCAGCGATACATTGTGAGCCAAACTTGAACAAAATTGCACTAAAATTGTTCGAGAAATGGCAAAATAAAGGTTTGGGGGGTCAATAACCTTGACCTTGAAAGGTCATAGGTCGTATATTAAAAATAGATGTGTCCGTCATTGCATTGCAAATGCATTGAGACCAACCAGATGAAAATCGCATGAAAATTGACCAACTTTTGTCCAGTTTAAATTTCAAGATGGCCGAGGTCCTTGACCTTTAAGTCTTAGAAGGCAAATATAGTGCACGAAAATATTCGCTGTTAAAATTAGTATATTTTGAGTCCAACATGGTGAAAATCGGATGAGAAGTGCCGTATTTGAGCATGTTATGTCAGGTTGAAAACATTCAGATCGCAAAATAACTTTGTTCTTTGACCGTTGAAGATGATGTGTAAATTTGGCTACTCAGGTTTAGAGTTGAGCAATGCAACAAACGTAACAACGCTCAAATTTGTTGATAGTTTTTCGGGATATATGCCCAAACCTGTTTTCTATGAGTAGAGCATAGGTCATGGTGACCTTCAAATTACGTCAAGATCACAAATTGAATGCATCATCTGAAAATGTGTAATATGAGGTTTTAACATTGGCTGAAAGTATTCCAAAGGTCATTGAGAACTCAAAGACCTTCAAAAAAGTGACATAAAATAAAACTGGAAATAGCCGTGACCCTGAAGCATACGTCAAGGTAAGATGGTGACTTGAGTATAAATCATACACCGTAGCGCAAGGACGCCCTAGTGGGCTCAACGGTTTCTGAGATTCCGCGCATACAAAATTTAAAAAATCACCAATATATTCGAAAAATGGCCATGACTTTGCCCTCCGACTCAAAACCCATGTGTTTAAATCTGCAAAATATGGAGAGGACACCATGGTTTGCATATATAGTTTGTTTGACTGGATCAGATTGTAAGTTTTCGACTGAGGGTAAAACCTCCAAAAGTGACAGTATGAACCACTTTCCAAGAAAACTAGGTCACGGTGACCCAAAGAGTAAGTCACTAAGTTTGTGGAAACTATTTGGGATGGATTTTTTTCAGAGATACACGTAAAGACCGAGATATGGCAAAATCAAAATTGCGAAAAAAAATACATCACCGATCTAAAGTGATCGCTGAGAGAAAGCCTCCCCCTTCCCAGGCTCCCACTTAAAGCATCTCATCTTATAGTAGCTTGACCTTTGGCCTTTAGAGGTCACATGTAAATTACAAATTGTGCAATGTTACAATAGCTACAAGTTGAGCCCAACATTTTCCAAATCGGCTTAAAACATACTGATTTATGGCTCAATGACCAAATGGCATTGACCTTTGATCTTTAGAGGTAACATGTATATTAAAATAATTGCGAAGTGTCACAAAAGCTACAATTTGACCCCAACGTGGTCCGAACCCGATGTAAATATATCGATTCATGGCTCAGTGAATATTTCAAAGGGCTAAAAGACCTTCACCTTTGACCTTTACATGGTCCATCGAATGAATATCTCACAGGGCCAAATGACCTTGACATTTGACCTTTAGAGCAACGCATGTATTTTACAAATGTGTTACAATTGCAACAATTTGAGTATGAACAGTACCATTGGATTAAAATTGACCCTGTCATGAATGGATGAGAATTTCAAAGGATCAAATGACCTTCACCTTTGACCTTCAAAGGTCACTTGTAGCTTATGAAATAGTGCAGCGATACATGTCGCACATTTTGAGCCCAGCTTGAACAAAATCGAATAAAAATTGATCGACCTAATTGTGGCAACATGAAGGTTTTTGGGGATCAATGACCTTGACCTTGAAAGGTCATATGTCCGTTATTGCATTCCCGCCGCACTGCTTGAAAATTTTCAAATTGCCAAATGACCTGGACCTTTGATCTGTCAAGGTTAAATGCAAATTTACGAAGAAATAGAGTTTAGCTTTCGAGCACACTTAACATCCGTCAAATCAGCAGATGAAAAATAGGATAAATTTGACCTCTAGGCCATCGGGGCAACCCTAAAAGGTTGACCGAGGACCCAGGGTGATGTTATAGCAGGTGTGGCTTGAACATTGACACGGTAGGGTACTTCCACAGACCGACAATTTATGAAATACACCTCTAATATAAATTATATTATAATAGATAACGTTTTGAGATAAAGGCCAAAACATGTTTTCCAGGAGTAGATCTACGTGACCTTTAAAGTAGGTCACGGTCACAAATTGAATGCATCATCTTAAAGGGTATTAAAAGGTGTTTTAAGGTTGACCAATGATGTTGCAAAAGTCAATGCGAACTCAGAATTATGATCTTTGAAATACTTGTACAAATTTAAACCGGAATAATCTTCTACATACATATTCCTCCAGATTGCTTCAGTCTACATAGCCACCACAGGAATGCTTTTTCATCATGCGAAAATGTGCTGGGCGTACACAACACGCGCTCAAGTTCAGAAAAAGCTGGAATACTAAGTTGTCTTTCTTAAAAAGGCCTTTGTCCATAGCATTAGCCAAATTTGAAATTAAATCATGTTCACCTGAATCTTTTTCCCACTGTTAAATGGCCAAAACCGTACGAAAGATACTATATTGCGTTTGAGATATGTTTTGATAAGTGGGCACCTTCTGTATTGGGATGTGCAGAATGTAAATGTTTAGCTAGAATTACTATCTTGACAAGGTGCAAAGTCTTCCTTGCTGGCTGGGGATTCTGTGATTGCTTTAGCTTTTCTATTCTTTTTATAAACTGATGGCTCCACTTTGGATAAGCGACCTCCTTTCTCTCCATCTCAATAGGTAAGAGGAAGCACAAGCAAGACAGCGAGGGGCGAGCCACGACATATAACAAGTTTCCTGAAAACAGCATGAAGGAATTTACTTTTCAATGGAAACATTGATTGTATTGCATTATTTCATATTTTTATGCTCTTCTTGTGCAGAAAAGGCAGATTAAAAAAAAGTGCTACGAGAAGAGAAAATAACAATAATGTGCTGCGTTTTGTTCCTATTTTGCTGCACCCACATATGTAAATGCACAGGGAGATGCAATTTTGATCCGTTTAAATGCTTCGCATCATTACTTGCACCTGCAGTATTGCTCGTTACATTGTACCACGTCGAATGTGATAAGCATCTTATTTACTATTGTTCTTAGAATGCCTAAAATGATGACAATTCTTCACCTTGCACGGTTTGTGGGTCGCTCTGTACTTCGTTTTTGGCGAGACATAATATAACCTACTTGTAGACAAAGGTCTTGGCTTGCAGTTGGGTTTACCCCGTGTCATGGGTAACATGCTCGCCTTTCAGCTCGAGGACGCGGGTTCCACAGTCAGACCAGGAAGTATGTGGAAGATTTCGACCACACTGACTGTACATGTGTAACCTATCAGTGGTGAACTAAATTGAACGTCCCTGACATCAAATACGTTTCCCTGTCTGACACATTGTGTTCCAATAATTAATTCTTCCAGATTCTCTGGGTTAAAAATACTGCTAGATTACGGTACATATCAAAAGTGCAGTAGACTGCATTGGATGTAATTACACAAACACTTAAATAGTTCATAGAATTTTTCAGCACGGGTTGGCCAACACAATTCATGCGAACTAAAAGTTTCAATGGATGACCTACACATTTGCTTAAAAGGTGAAAATTTATTCTGTGAGTGGTAAAAGAGTAACCCCACACTGTATTCAACGTTACTCCAATACACCACACAGTTCAGCGCCAGCTACATTTTTATACAGCATTAGAATTTTTGGGATGTAATTGCATGATTGGTACAAAGCCCCTCAGGACGTTGCGATCTAAATGTGTCGAATTTGTCCAGCCTGTGATGTTTTGTTTACCCCCCCCCCTTAAAAAAGGGATGGGGCATGAACAGGACGGAACGTCTAAACATTGATGGACCAAGGTCGTAGGCATCTCCTCTATGGCCAAGAGGATGGAAATTTTCAAAATATTTTTGCAAGCTATTCTTGTTTGTACATGGACTGGTGTTCTTGCCCAGGAGCATACTAACTTATAATTATGACATGCTCTATCTACATTGCTATCATCTGACCTGTATGATGCGGCATCCGTGCACCTCTGCGTTCCAAGTCGACGTTACATTTCAGTTAATATCTGTACAAGACAATTAACCTAAAAGAGGAATGAGGGAAGAAAGGGTGGTGCCAGAACGGAACTTAGAAAACAGCCCCTCCACACTGACGGTTTGCTACTACATACCTAAACACCCGCTGGTAATTCTGGGTTATCTCATGTTTGCGCTTGCACTCCCTATTAACACCAATTTAATACGGCTATGTGATCTTCGCCCTCGTATTACATTGTCCATATGCAAATCATCCATGTGTTTTTATGGTAACAATCGAGCTCCTCGTTATTTGGTAGGGACTACTTCATTGATAAAAATGCTGTATGAACGTATTCATCGTTTTACACCTGTGCCTAATAACAGTTGTAACGCGCAATGATACGCCCATGTTACCATATCACTACTTTTTTGCCCTACAAATGTATTACTGAGCACTTTACTTACATGCCGATGACATTAATAAAACACGGTTTGAAATCACTTTTTTGAGCATTGATTTCATAGTAAAATATGGGATAAATAAAAACAATAGCTCGTCTGGGTATCTGGATCTACAGAACAGACTTGTGTTTTTTTGTTTTTTTTTGTTCTTTTTGGTTTTTTCATTTTTTTTTTTTTTTTTTTTTGGTTTTGTTTTTTTGTTTTTTGTTTTTTGTTTTGTTGTTTGTTTTTTTTTTTGTTGTTGTTGCTGTTTTTTTTTTTTTTTTTTGAGTGCTTACATCCGTCAGCCACCGGCTTTGCGATGTACTGTGCTCCAAAGAAAACCTTGGTCTGGTCTGTGGGCCCAGATGCACACACTCTCTCTAGTATGTGTATGTGTCCACTATCTGAGCAACCTTCTCCACTAAGCTCTATCTTTGAGCTGAAAAATATCCCAGGCTGCTCCACCCAGTGCTGCTGCTTAATTCATAGCCTTCAGTATATGCAATGTGCCCAATTGTATTTTATATTGCGCATCAGTTATGACCTTTATATTGTGCTGAAACATTAGCAATGACCATAAGACTGCTGTTGTCTGATTAATTACAGATACAGGGATCAACATAACACACTTCATGGCCGTTTCATGAAAATTCCACTTTAAGGAATTGCCGAGTATTACAGTGTTGGTGTGTTACTGGCAACCCATTGTTGATGCATTATGAGTGCATAGCTTGGTACATCACATGCTTTAGATCGCCATTATCTTCTTGTACAGAGGATTCTTTTCCAAAACAACAAGATTGGGGTTGCTTGAACTGCCAAATATGGACAAACAGAACGTATGCTGCTAGGGGCCTGACATGTCCCAATAAAACGGGGACATATGCTTCTAGTTAGGTAACTTGAACATTTGTTGAAACATGTTTAAAATGGACACCCTTTCCCATTTTGCACATTACTTGCTTTGACGTCAATTTAATTTTTTACCTCGCACACCCAGAGGCACTGGTTTCTTTAAATATTGCAAATGCATTCCTTTTTTCCACAACCCTTCTCGTGCTTGTGCAAGCAGACATCCTGGCGACGGACTATCCAGACTATTTTCGTCCTGTTAATCCTCAATTATTTCCCTGATTTAGGTCAGGCATTGGAGCTATAGCTGATTTAAACTTGCTCGTGGCGTGAAACTTTGGCATCAAAAACCACCACTTTTAGAGGCATATCCAGGGTTTTACCAAAAAATAAAACCCATACAATAGACGGGCCTTGAGCTCCAAGGGCAGAGCCCTGTGGGGGATCAAGGGTGTATCCCCCAGAAGCTCCAGGATAAAGCAAATTGTTTTTTTCCCAGGGACATCTTAAAGGATGAGAACCATGTAAGAGCGAGAAGTCAATCATTTTTCTATTAGGCGAGTAGCTAGGGACCCATTTTGGGAAATTTAATAACCCCACTGTACAGAAAGTAACAACATGGCTTTTATTACTCTTTAACACGGGGGATTATGGGGTGAGAACGTAGTACCTTCAGCAGCTGAATGAACCCATCTGCTGCAGTGCCTTTCTTGTTTAGACACTGTTCCACAAATTTAAGTGCTGCGAAATAGTGACGTAACCATGGGCAGAGATGCAGCACGTGCTTTCACTGGGCCTATAGTATAGACAAGGGTATAACACTACGGCGACAGAACTTGCACAAGATTGCAATCGTAAGACCGCCAGTTACCTTGTTGTAGCATACAACTTGAGCAAATGAAGTCTACTCACTTTTTTCATTATAGCAAGTGAAATTCATGATCACCTACCTGAAATATTGATATAAGGACTTGTTGAAAATCTGAAGTGATGTTTGTTCCTCCTGACGTGCAATTGCCCTTATGCTTCATTGATTATCCATGTTTGAGAATTTCGCGCAACGTGATTTATTACTAATCAATCATTTAAATAGACGCGGTACATTAGGAATGTCTATATCTTTAGCTGTAAGCAACAAGCAGGTGACGAACGCTGTTCCAAATTGGTATATTAATGAAGAAAAGAAACAAAATTACATTTATAATTGGAATTTCTAAAACTAAATTCAATGTACAAAATATTTATAAGGTCTTTATAATTCAGTCAGTGGCAAAGACGTATCTTAAAACCGGACTTTCCTATTTTTATTACAAAGCAACTTTGTTATGAAAATAGGAAACAAGTTTTAAGATATGTCTTAGGCCTAGGTAAAAGCATTTTGTTTTTGGCGTGAATTAGGTGTAGGTCTACTTTAAATTTGAGCTAATAACATTAACATGCATTTATTAACAGGTATAGGTCTATGCCTATGCCTAAGTCACTGACTGGTCCCTCTGTTGCACAGGTAATATGAAAATCCTGTGTTAAAAGTTCAATAAAAATCTTTTCAGGGTAACAGAAATTTTTTATTTATTGTGTCCTACTCCTTTCAGCACACACATAGTTGCGTTCCAATCAATGCTCATAAATGCTTTTACCTAGGCCTATTCAGAAACCCATTCTTGTACACTTGTAAATTATTCATATTTTATCGCCAGGAGTATTTTATTTAAAATCCACATGACTGGGTTAATACCTTGGAATAGGACGAGCAATCACTAGTCCTATATACGTTTAGTATAAATTTACATCTTTTTACTATTATTTCCATCGTACCAAGCCCCGAATGAATCGTAAGCTATATTTGAGGCCTAGCATTGGCATGATAAATGTGTCCTATGGGGTACAAAAACACATAATGTAATGTAGGCCTACACTTAGTATAGACTGCTTGTAATTAGTTGTCACAATTGGCCTATGCCTGCTATTAATGTATACATATGAATAAGCAAGGCCTATATTGTAGCTCTATTTCCCAGGTCATTTGAAATCCATTGATAATGAATCTAACTTGGAATAATACTACAGTATAGTGAAAACAAGCACCGCAGTTATTACATGGGGTGATTACACGTGGTTTAGATAGATGCCGTCAGTGCATTTTGATTGGGCTATACTTCAAGTGGTCTGCAGCTGGTTGTTGACGAGCTAAATGGTAACCTGGAGATTTTATGTTTGCAATCATTATTACAAAAATTTTCTTTTCTTATTACTGTTTCTTGCCCACTGTTTCTGCTCTGTCATGGACTCGTGCACCTGGTTTGGTATTTCCTGCCATGTCCAAGGTCCAAAATGGGCACAGGATCAGCTATGGCTGGCCTCCCCCCCACCCCAACAGCCAAATAAACTTATGGGGAGTCTCCCCTCGAGAGGGGGAGGAACCACCTACCTCTTCCTGCTGCCCTGTCACACCACGGGGACTACTGGACCCTCAGGTAGAGACGTCCAGTTTCCCTCTTCCTCTGTCCAAGCATATAGACTAATTGACCCCGGCAAAGCAGCCCTGGTGATTGTAGTCGCTGACTTTCTTGGAGGCATCTCTGATAACCCTAAAGTATCGAACCTCCATGATGTATTCCTCCCCGAGGTTGATCTCCCTCTTCGTATCACCACCTCAGGTGGGGGAGAGTCGGGGGGGGGGTCCATCCCCGCCTCCCATACTGTTCCAGCCCAGCCCCTTCAGTCCAAAATACCCCACTCTGGGGAGAGATGGCTTTTTACTATATACTTGTCCTCCACTGGGGGCCTTTCCTCAACTGAGGGGCTCAGAGAACTTTTTTTTTCTCCCACTCTTGCAGCTGGGGATTCAAGACAGCCAGCTCACTGAGGCCACATCCAAAGGCATGGGCCCCAGCTGATGCTCCATCATGTCAACGGCCTCACCGAAGGAGCGAGCACAGCCACTGGTTGCCACATACATCACCATGTATACCACCTGGGTAGGCATGTTCCCACCCTGGTGGTTTTGCTTGTTTGAGAACTCGCATCCTGGGACAGGGTATGCCTCTCTTCCCAAGAGTTCCCAAGGCTTGCTGTGCTATCACAAAGGGGCCGAATCCTGGTGCCAGCATCACAAAACTCCTCACAAACTATCTCCCTGATGGACAGAGGGGGCTCCCAAGTCCCCAAATTGTCACTGCAATTTTTAAGCAAGAGAGTGGACGAAGCTTCCTTTTCCCAATCCACTTGCTTGCAAACTCTTGACATATTGACCATGCACTTGCAAGTACAAAATAATGAAGAACATCATTAGACATCCACATTTTAATGTATCATACATCCTTTTTATATATATGACTTAACTAATGGTATATAAAGGCAATTTTTACATATCAAACTAGCAGTAACGACTTGGGGCTACTGCTGTTCTCCCCCTTTTTGTAATATGCATCTGAGGCTGAAGGGTCGGACTGTGCTGGTCAACGTCAGGGCTCTGCAATACTACCCTGGTTTATTTTTTTTGTATTTCTGGGACATTGACACAATCACAAGGTGTTGTTCCGTCTCTGAGGGCATCCCCCTATTGGAAACTAGCCTGCTCTCTGTGGACCCGGGCTCCCCCTACATATATGGAGCTTCCCTCCGAGAACCCGGTGGCTCAGTTTCACTGCCCAGCGAGGCTGGACCAACATCCCAGAGAACTCTTTGTCGCATACACCTCAGCCAATTAGGGACAACCTCCCCAGTGTATCTCTTAAGCCTATCATGGTGCAATACCCGGCAGCCCTTCTTGAGTTGAACCAGATGAAGTGCTGCCCCACACCATTGTTTGGCGAGGAAAGGCCCCTCCCACATGTTGCAATTTTGGACTCTTCCCAGAAACGTATCTTGTGTCCCTTACCAGAACCAAGTCTCCGAAGTCAAAGTGCCTCTCTAAGACCTTCGCATCATAGTGCTCTTTTTGATGCTCCTGGGTCTTGGGGCCTTCAAAGCTAGTTGCCAAGTTCTCTACAAACCCTACATGTGCCTCATAGTCTTGACTGGTTCCTGTTCTTCCCAACTCTATGTCTCGTGGCCATGTAACAATCACCACCCCAATGAAAAATTTTTATAATAAAAGTTCCCACTGGCACAGTGACTAACCAGGTCATGTTTCCCTTCAGGGGGGTGGGGGAGACTCAAAACACTGGAATTGTAAGAACCGGGAAATGTAGGATCTGATTAACATCATTGTTGCAAAATAACCACTCAACTAAATAAAATATGTTTATATTCATATTTGTTTTATATATACTTCAAACATCACACAGACTAAGGACAATAACAAGAATGACATCACTCTCACTTAAGCTGATAACAAATTGTATATGGTTGAAAATGTCCGGAAATAATTTATAGTTCAATCATGATATGGAACACAAAGTTCCTTGACTATAGAAGAAAATGTCCACCAAAGTAATCAAACCCCTTATGGGCCTTCTCCAAGTCCATCTATAAGGTGTAACTGAATATAAAAAAAAGTCCTTAAGGCAGTATCCATATCAGCCATATGCAACTCATAATTGACAGCAAACTGTTCCACCACCTAACAATTACACATTAACTTCAACACAGAAAACTTTACATCAGTCCTCATGAACCAATAACTACAAAATCAATCAACACGATTCATTATGAGAACGTAAGTCCAATCTCAATCAGTATACGTTAATATTGTGCTGTGAAATGAACAGAAAAGAAATTCACTTAAGCTGTTTCTATTTTAACAGAAATCTGAAGCTGTTTCTATTTTAACAAAAATCCAAACCGCTATTTCAATTGAAGAAATAAGTTTGAGACATGAAGATAAACTCATACAGCGTTGAACAAATTACCAACAACAATATATGAAACATTTTTCTTTTCATTACTGATATCATTATCATAAACCTATAAAACACACACGAGTTCATTGTAAATTGTAAACTTTCTATAATCATGGTATAACACAGCAGGCTCACTTTTATTTGACTTCACCTTTGACCTGACCTGACCCTCAAAAGGTCAAACTAAAGTTGCTAATTTATGCAGACCAAAACTCTCTCGTACCATTGAGCATACAACTAACTTTTTTATCAAGGTGCACACGCAGGTAATCACTTTGCAGACTTGGTCCGGTCACCAGCGTGCAGACACACACAGTTCACAGGTTCAAACTTTAGAATTTCACGAGAACCAAGGACAAGATTCTGGGAAGAAAACCAAAACACATTGGCTACCTATCGTAATTTAGATTGACGGAGGACACGTTGAAGCGACAAAAATACATTGGCTATCATAGAAAATGTTACCAGACACGGAAACCCAGTATATCCATGGCAATTTGTGTGGAAAACTATGTCTTATCAGTGAAAGTGCTTTCCTGTTTTAAGCAATGGGCAAAATCTGAATCTGAATGCGTAATATTTCTGTGGTCGATGATTTTAACTGAAATGTGCCTTGTATACATTTCTTAGGATGCAAACCTGGTCGCCTGAATGGATTACATAACCTGGCGTTTCTGACCGACCCAATCCCTGAAACCTACCAAAGCCTGTCTCAAAGCATTTGACTTTGCAATAGTTTGTGAAACGTTTTTACCTCAGAATGCACTCCACGACATTAAAAACAAGTCACTTAGGATATTGCTTCTCCTTACAGCAATGATAATATGCCAGAGAATTCCTCACACCCATCTCGCTACTTTTCCAAAATATAAACTAATACATACTTTTGTAGCACAACTTATTTTAACGTGGTTAACCATGTAATTCAATTCATTTTTTGCAGATCTACAAACCTCTGATCTCGACGTCTAAACTACGAAAAGGATTTTTTGACTTAGTGAATGTCTTCTCTTCAATTTAATAGCACAATTTACAATAGCATGAGACAAAAAAAAAAATCCCCAACCCTAAGGCCTTTCACAATAAAACACATAGTTCCCCTAAAAACCTTTACAGATCACTGAACCATGAGATTACGAATACATTCAGTTCACACCTCAAAAGTTCTCTTAATCAATCTTTATACAAAAATAGCCCTCCAGAACCATATTTGTCCCATTATACACATCTTCAACCAAATCTTGAGACGATTGTTACACCGTAAAATTAAACCTTTTCAGCATAAACTTATCCCATTATCTAAATACTGTTTCAATTTAAATAACCTCATGAAACTTTCACCCACGCCTTCAGCAATTAAATCTGGTTTGAGCATTTTATTACTAAGACATGCATTTTTTTAGCTGAATACCTATTTCTGCAAACTTCATCCAAATATCACCAAACAGTAGTATGGAAGTGCGCCGGTCTCCATGAAAATGAATGGTTGAATCCTCTCCTTACACTACGTTTATTCTCAAAAGACAATTCATATATAAAACACTTTACACGTAGTAACTCAAAAATCTTAAACCACGTCAGACTTAGACGCAAAAAAATTATGTCAGACTGCTACATGGTCCAATAGCCCTTAATAACACTTATTCCTTTACCCCAATTTTAACCATATACCTTTGAGTGGGGGAAAATGTATCCACACGGAAAAACATACTTATGGACAATATAGGCAACCTGGTCGTGAATTAGGCATTCTCCCAGACTCCTGAAAAAATTAAGCTATCATAAGAATGACATAAACGAGGGGGATCACAAGAAAAGAAGCCAGAAAACAGAGGAATCGGTGACCAACATTTCTCAGTTCAACAGCCAAGACAAAACAGAAAGCCATGACGTTTGCAGCCACAACATTAAACTTACCTCCCCCCGCAAAAAAAATAAAAAAGCCCAAATTTAGAGAACTCTTTCCTTACATATTGAAATCAAGATCCCCGAAATGCCAAGGCCAGTCAAAACAGAAAAAGTCTATATTACGTGAGCTCATCGACGTGTCTACAGAATCTCCCATTGAAAAAAAACAGGGAAGCAGAGTTGCTGTACCTCAAAGCACCGGCAGACAACAAGACCCAGGACCCCGATCGAGTGGAACCTGAGATATTTATACCCAGGTGCTAAAGCACCACTGGCCAATACAAATGCTTGCCTTGGGGTCAGGTGAAAAAACAAGGTAATGCACTTGGCACGAATTTTTCACCCTACAAAGGAAAAGAGAGCGGGAAGAGCAGTATGACCAAGAATCATGGGTAAATTCATGTAAGCAATAACATGTGCCCCACTCTATAATGACACTGTATTGTCCCGGAAAAAAAAGCCTAGAAAGTTAAGCAAGCGTAATATCTACAATTTCCTCAATTCTTCTACATTAAATATTAATGAATGCTAAACCAATACAAGTAACATAAATCATTTTACAGTACCAGTGGGAAACACTTTTTATAGCATATGGAATTTTCACAACTGCTACCAAATCACTTGCCAATGCCCACACCACATTCTCAGTTGCTGGTTTGAGAGCTATGGTGCTTTCCAAAACCACATGGCTGATCGTTTGCAGCTCTGGATCAACATGGGCTTGTGTAGGAATGAACTCTCCTTCCACCAAAAGTCCTCCTCTGGCATTTATAATGGCACCAACAGCTGCAAAAAAAGTCCAACCCCACTAGTGTTTCTTCCCTAATAGGGGTCACAGTGACAGGCCACTCAATTTCTTTTCCTCCAATGTTAAAAGTCACGAGGAGTCCTCTCCTACCATCCACACTACTACCATATCCAAACCCTGGGATCTTAGCTGCAGGCAACCCAGCCAAAATTTGGGATTGAACTCCTATCTTTTCTGCCATAACATCTGACATGAGTATTGCTAAGGCACCAGCATCAATCACTGCCATCTGAGAACAACCTCCCACTTCCATCGCTATGTAAAGTGTGGTATAAGGGCCATCCAAACCTTATACACAAAACTCTTCATCCTCGCATATCCCATCAGGCCCTGGCTCCCACTTCCCCACACAGAGCACTGGGCTCTTTCATAATGGATGGAAATTGCCACTGATTCATGAGCTTTCAAGATGTGTTCCCTTTCTGGAGCTAAATCTTGTGGGGCTGAGCCTTGGCCACCTGACTCAGCTCTCAGTTATTTCGCTGTGACATACTTGGGCTAGGGCTCCTAGTTCTATTTGGACAGTTTGCTTTGTAATGGCCCACTTCATTGCACCCAAAACATCAGACATAGCATTGCATGACCTAGCTGAGGAGGGTGACCTTGACCGAGGATTGCCCTGCCATGGACTACCCCTATCAAGGGGATGACCTGTTTCCATTAGGGAATGAGAATAGGCCATGCTCACCCTGCCCTGTGTCTAGTTTTAACTTCCAAGTCCTGACACCCTGCCGCCTTTGATGCTAGCACCTCATCAAAACAGTGGGATAGTGTTCCCATCCCCTTTGCTAGGCCCTTTGACAGGGAGCTAAAACCTTGCTTCAGCTGTGAACCAATGTCTTATGCCAGCTGTCTTATGGCCTCAAGCAACTGCTTACTCTGGGGGCCTTGACTTGGTTCCCTTCATCCCATTTGCCGACAACTGGGGGGGGGGGGGTCAACCGCGGACACAACCTCCGCCTCACCACAGGCAAAAGCTACCTTGCATGCTTTAGGCTTCCCCACAGATGTGTCCCTAGCAGTCCCATGAATATATGTGTGCTCACATTCGAAAGCTCTCACTGAGTCTTCAGCCTCTGCTAAAGTGTTAGGCCCATGGGCCATGACCAGACAAGGGACCTCATTTTCCCTATATCCTTTAAGAAACACATCGACCAGAAACTCCTCCTGGATAGCTGGGTCCACAGAACTATAAGCTAAGCGAACCAATATCAGATTTCCTCAGCATATTCTTCCACAGTCTGTTTCCCCTGTCAGGGTTCCTGCAGTATCTTTGGAAGAATACTTGGAGCATCTCAGATTCTGAACCTATCAGCCAATTTTCTCCAAGTGGCCTCATTTGGCCACCGCCCCAGCTGGTAAGGAACACAAAAATCAGACAGCCACTCCTTCTAAACACTTATACAGGCGATCCAATTTCTTTCATTCTGACCAACCATATCTACTGGTGTATCGCTCAAAAGGAACTTCAAACGATGCCCAGCCTGTGGTTCCATCATGTTATACAGGTTTTGATGTCAGAGCACAAGGGACCTCAGATTCACACACACATGGCCTGACCCAGTCAGTTACATCTCACCTGCTACCTCTCCCAGAGAGAGCCGGTTCCCTATGGCGCACAGGGAGCTCCTCGCCATCACTACTCTGGGATGAAACTTCCCTTTTGTAAGTCCTTCTCTCTTGAGGCCTTATTTGGTTGGTCTGACCCAAGATATCCCTTTCCCCAGTGGAGCAGGAATCAGGACTCCCCCTGGCTACAAAACCCTAGTCATTATGGCTATCCCACATATTCTGACTTTGTTCACCTGTCCTCCTATATAGCTGGTCTCTGACCATTTGCAAACTACAGGGCACAGCCCTCTCTCCCATCATGGAAAATGTGGGTGGTGCTCATGATATGCTGCCTGTGAGGGGTTATATTAGCTGTAGTGCCTGCCCAAGTTGATCCCCAAAAATACTTTGGGGAGGGGGATATGATCAGACCGGTGAGGGTCCTGGACGGGCTCCAAACTTACATCACTATCCCTTTCCCTAGCACCTTCACATCTTGTCCACTTGTGCCCAGCACCACCACAGGTGTGGAGTTTCATGAGAATTGTACAGCTTGAGGGCGGGTCTGTTTAACTGGAGTCTGAGACTGCTTTACTGTATTGCCAGTTTCTCCATTGTCACCTTTAGGAAACGGACTGGAGTCACCCAAAGGACTGCCCAACCTTCCCATCTTATCCCCAAACTGGGGTCCGGGACGAGACCTGACTAGCTTGTCAACATCCTCGATATATTGTGGTACCGATCCAGGTAAAATGGGTTCTGGTACTGGCTCCTCTTCTGCTGGGGGGGGGGGGGGGGCAAAAAATTTTCCTTCCTTATATCCCACACTTGATGGACCTGCTTGAGAGCTGGATATGGCTTCAGGTGTCACCCCTCACCCTGGGAATCTCATGCACTAGATTCTTAAACTCCAAACTTGGTTGTTGGGCCCCAGCCTGTACCTCCTGCTGAAATGCACCAAATTGATATCATCCACAACACCTGTGCTCCTGTGAACCACTAGACAAGCCACGCTGCATTTTCCTGTCTGCCCTTCTGTGCTCTTTGCTGCCACAACCACATAGCCTTCTGAATACCCCGAAAAGTCTCCGCTATATTGCGGAACAAACTTTCTTGCATATTGTGCTGCATTGGCTCATATCTTCACCAATATCCTGGCACCATGATGTCATATCTCGGCACTATGATGTCACTTGATCTTGTATTTTCCTTTCAAAGGCAGTAGATCGCTCTGCGCAACTCATGTCTCCCATAGGTTGTTGGTCCACACCGGAGAGCGTAATTCCATCCCCAACAGATCCAGGCTTAAACCCTTCATTTCATGAGTCATATTGCGTCCCATTACGAGTAACCTGCTTTCCCACCATCTCAGCATGCACTCCTCTTTCTATGGACTGCTTTAAATAATACTTAAATTATTCACAAAGACAGGACAATGAAAAGAGCAAGAACAGTCCTTAACTACCACAACTCTGTATATCCTCACTTTTTAAAATTTTGTATCTATTTGCAAGATATCTTCACTACCTGTGTTGTGATTGAAAGTAAATACAAGTTCACATTGAAATGGTAAATCAAACAAAGTGACCTGTTCTACAAAATACACAGCATATCCTTAGAGTAGACAGTCACAGAATGGCTTATCAAAGCAGGCATATGCTGCCATATTGACCAACCAATGTCAACACAAGCTAATGGATCACACTGAAGCACACACAGACAGCATTAGCAACACACCTGTAGGGAGAGGTGCAAAACAACAGCTATACAAGGTGGCAGCTTGCAAAAATAATGCTCTCAAAATGCACCAAATAGCACCATTTGCAACCCTATTCTTATTTTTTTTACTCGGGAGACATGCCCCCCCCCGGGGGCTTTCCACTTCAGCGCTCGCCAAACTCTGCTGGGCTACCACATTTCCAGATGTGGTAGCTCTTTTGGGCTGCCACCAATGAAAAAAAAAACTGTCGAGCTGCTATATTTTATTACATAGCAAACAGTGCATCTGCAAATGCAAAAATCAGGCACTATCTGGTTAATTGCAACCTCCGCCTCCCCACGTCACTAGCGGATGGGCACAAACAATGCAACCCAGTGTCTAGCGCAGCCACTCCAACATGCAAGGGTTGTCAGTGGACAGCAAACAGGATACTTCTGCCTTCTGGTTGCACGATGACCAGACACAATGACACACCACGTTGACCCCCCCAGGCCTGATCACTGCAACACACACACACTGAGGGTCCAGTGGATACCAAATCACACTTACCGGCAATAATAAGAAGTCTACGTTCAACGGGGGAGGTGGGGGGGGGGCGATTTCTCCACACAAACTGTACAACTGGGAACCACTGTGGCGAAAACGGCTGGCTCTCACCAAAATACACTAAAACACAATTGCTGGCGTTCCAGGATCCCACCAGAACG
Source organism: Hermodice carunculata (assembly GCA_964020975.1). Taxonomy (NCBI): domain Eukaryota; kingdom Metazoa; phylum Annelida; class Polychaeta; order Eunicida; family Amphinomidae; genus Hermodice; species Hermodice carunculata. The sequence goes on along the minus strand of CAXHWN010002014.1, from coordinate 368,731 downwards.
CTGCAGTGAAAGAAAACAATTTATTCTGCAGGAGGGCAGAAATCCCCTAACCGGGTACAGAGTTCTGCCCGCACTTTTTCACGTGCTGCTATGGACGATCCCATTCTATTTCCGGTAACTTGCAGGGGGAAGAGGAGGTGGGACACTCCTATGTATTGGTGGGGTACCGCCCCAATAGACCTGTTCATACCGAGTTGTACCAACCTTTTCCGGACTGTAATTAATTGATAAGATCAAATTGTAACTTAATACAGTACTGGCACTGGGCTAATAATATTATATATAGGTTCAGCAGTAAAACTCTTATTTTGCAATTAATGAATCTGTCTTCTACGTTACACTTAACGGGTTCTGAAACACCATTCGCCTTGGTAACAGAGCAACATACATGTTTAATATTTTCTCGCAGCTAACATCAATGTGCCTGAGATTTATCAAGATCAATAAGGCATTCAAGCGGTCTTCCCCCGTCGATGACCACAGAGTAGACCCCTCTACTTTTAACTTAAACATGAACCATCGCAGCCTGCCCAATCAACCACGGAAAAGCTGAACAGACTGCAAGGTCTTCAATTTCACTCACACTTAAGAAAAAAAATACAGGAAAAATCGATGTGCCAGGAAAAGGCATCCTCTCCCCGAATCCACCAGTATTTATGCACCTGAAAAGCATCCCCTACCGTACTTATCCAATTAAAATGAGGTTTCAGTGCAGCCCCCTTATCTTCAAGGGTGCGGGGGAGGGTCTGAGCCAATTGCATTTATATGCAGTCATCAAAAAATACGCACAAAATGTTTCTATCTGCAGTTTAATTCAAAGACATAAATTATATGCGAACTTTCTTGTGCTATTCCAGATAAACACAAAATTTCAATGTGCATGAATAGGTTTGTGACACCTGCCAATATAATAGACACAAAATGTAGAATTTCAAATTATGCTAATTAGGGGCATTTTTCGTTTAGCTTGGCCAAGGAACAAGTGGTGTCATTGTTCAAGGGTATACGGGGCCCTGGACAGCTCCATGTGCATATATTACACCAGACTGCTTTGTGCACATTCCTGGTACCAGTTCAAGACCATCTGCAGGGGATTTGCCTTCATCAAAACCCCCAAAATAAGAGAAACATGAAGCTGAAGCTCCACTGTGCCCAAAAGTGAAAAGCTGCAAAGAAAAAAAGGAAAGCAGGCGTGAAAATGGCAACCCTATTAGCACACCAAAGCACAAGGAAACACAGTCGGTTGACAAGAAAGATGCTTTAAAAAGGTAGGGAGTAAAATATTTGACATTAGCTGAATTTGCCCTCAACCTAAAACCTTTGAAAATTGCAGATGCAAAGAGTAATCACCTGTGAGGGATCATAATGGAGATGACAATGTGTGGAAAGCCAAGCTGAGAGAGGAACACTGTTACCTTATTCTGGAGCGGTCTCAAAGGATAGAGGATATGCTGGACTACTTGTACTGCCATAAAATATTGTCGCTGGAAATGTTCATGGATATCATGACTTTTAAGACAAATATGGCAAAAACACGCAAATTATTGTTTGTGATTGCCATGCAAGAAGAAAATGGGTATGAACACAATGTGAATCGACTCAAAAGCTCTGTTTCTTTGACACATATGAAAGATTGATGTCCAAATAGAGATCTTAATATTGCGTAAATTAGTCATTCAAATGTCAAAGGTAATTATTCATGCATTAACTGTTGTAGAGAAATTAAACCACTCCATCCCCGTAAGTGATGATTAATCTACCAGCAGATTGCATTTTATATATTGTATCCTTTCTTTCCCTGGTAGATGAAGCAAGGCTTATGAGAACATGTAAAGGGATGAAACTGTTGTGCTTGGGAGAAAGCAGTTTTAAGAAATATTTACAAGGGAAATATGATGTTATCAATTATGTACCTGTGTACAAAAGGCTAAAATCCTGGAAGAATACAGCTTATCATCTATGGTTTTATGTACATACAATTCAAGTTCTTGTATTTGATATTATTTTTGATCAATACTGAATTGAATATATCAGTAAAATGCAACCATGGAATCTCTGTGTATTTTGTAGACATGTAGAAAGCGACCATCTGACACGAATCTATCAAAAATGTTAACCCTTCATTATCAAATTATCATGTCACCAAGATGTATATGCCCTTGCCTGTGAGCCTTCAAATGAAAAGTTTACCAGCAGATTAGATGTAATAATGATTACTTGGATGTAAGAGTATATCCTGCACATGAATATAGATCTTACATGCACAAGTATATATTTCTGGCTCGGCAGAAAGGTGACTTTTACTCTCATTGTGTAAAATATGACGGAAATAAAGAAGGCCTTCGCCTTGCTTTAGTTAAGGCTACTATGAAAAAGATGGGTTTACCATATTCTTGTTCATCCAGGGTAAGAGTTTCTGTCAAAATTCTAATATCCTAAACATATTCTCAACTTTTATGTTACCTGAGTCATTTGTGTTTTTACTCATACATTATTTAAATTAGTTACCTAGTTGACAGTATATCTTTTGTAATATCTGCATTTAGCTAATTAAATACAGATATCAAATATGAGGTGTTATCCTGTCAAGGTACAATAACTGATACTGAGCCATCCTCCTTACCCTACTTTGAATGCTGTTATTGTGGAGAAGTGATGCCTAAATCAGTTTTCAGTTGGCAGACTCACATGAACAAGACTTAGTGCACAAAAATCTTCTAAACCACTTTGTACCTGTTATATGTGGTGTGAAAATTGTTCTATAAAAATAGGTCCTAACAAAGAGCATGATGTCATCTCTGATCAGCACTATCAATGTGGACACAGATACTGTAGATGTTGTGATCCTGGTTATGAGTTTGAGCTGAGTAACTGCCATTATTGTCAGCTTATTTCATAGTAGAATTTTATATATTCTTAATAAGAAGTATATGTATCATGTAGTAAGAGGCTGTTTTGTCATTTGTTAACAGCATATAGAATTATAAAGTACTGCTTTATAATGCATTGCTTATGGTAGACCTAGTGATATTTGTACTTCTGTACTAATTACATGAATAGAATCGATAACGCAATTATATATGTTATTATTCTGAGAAAAAGAAATTCATGTCATGTCAAATGTGCAACATGTCGCTGCAAAATACGGTGTCAACATCATAAATGTAATCATGTGTAGTGTTAATAGTCTGAAGAAATATTTTCGTTGAACTTGCTACTTTCAATGTTAAGGGGTAACGTGCAACCTGTAACTTGCTGCAAAATACGTTATAACTGGTAGATTATATGCAACTACAAATAAAGAGAGAAAGAAAAGCCCTCCAGGGCCCCAACTGATTTGCGTGTCAATATGGCTCAACAATAGAGTGCCTTGGTCTGCAGTGCGTGTGATACATAATTTCGTGGCTTCAGCAAAGCACCTGATGTGGGTCTGCGAGATTTCACTGCAAGGCTACGTGGTGGTTAATTGGGACGTACAAATGATAGGATGAATTTTTTAATCTACAAATTTCCCCTTTTCTTTACCACCAGAGGGTCGCTTAATACATGTAAATACAGATCTTTCATGTGACCTTTGACCTGGATGGATCCTTTGCTGCACCAAATGTAGTCACGTGACCCTTTTCGCCCAATCAAAAGCCCGAATTTGGCATCATTTGCATAAAATCGCGAGTCGGACTGTCATATCCATACTACTTGCTGGTTCAAGATCCGGACATTCCATGGTGATACACGTATATTTTTCGTGCTGCTTTGATACTGGTGGACAGTACTTGTACACAGTTTCCGATCTGGGACAACTCGGCATACATTACATGCACTGGATTAAATATAGTGAACTGGGCCGTGTCGGTTATGGCATTCACGCATAGCATACCTGCCTCACCCTCCACTAAACCCTTGATTTTAGGAATGGGGATTTGGTGGAGTTGATATGTGCGTTCCCCACTTTTGGCTTGGTGGTTTGTGCAGAAGGTTGCAAGTTCAAGACCCGGACATTCTGTTGTCATGAAACATATAAAAAGGAGATTGTACCCACCAGTCAAAACCGCGGAAACTGTTTCAGCTTGTTTTTTCCACCACACCTGAACAGGTCGGTATCAGGGAATATTGACATAAATTGTACTTCTTTCTTTTTTTTTTTTTAATTTAATTTAATTTTATTTTATACTATTTTATCTTATTTTATTTTATCTTATTTTATTTTATTTAATATATTTTATCTTATTTTATCTTATTTTATTTTATTTCATTTTATTTCAAGGAGCATGATTTAGAATATAATTTTGTATGTACCCAAGATTTCTCCGTGAGGATTTTGGAACGTCTTTATACGCAATAGTTGCCAAGAGCCGAACAGAATTTGGAATGGGGTTGTGCCTGGAAAGGTTTTTTAATCTATGAGAATGGTAGTGCGGTGTCTGCATAATCCTCGGACTAAGAAAAGGACGCTTTGTAAAAGATTTTCTCGATATCATTTATTTGTAGCATGTACATAACCTAAGATTCCAAGGTTTTCATCGCATGGGTTGTAACATTTGTCATCGGGCATGCATGGAAACGTAAATGTGCAGGCATATACAGATGTCCTTGGCGTGTCCAAGTAATCCACCTGCAGGTGTACCACAATTTTTCAATATCCAACAAAAACTAATTATTTCAAGTACGTTGTTGTGTGTTCAATAAAAATTTAATTACCCCAGCATATTCAAAGTTCTATGCTTTCTGCTACATGTGCATATGTGTGCATATTTTTCCTCTTAGTTGACACCTTTAGCTAGCGTGCTGTTGCAGAAGTAAAAAAAGGTCATTAACATGACACTTCTTAACAGGTAAGTCCAGACAAACGAGGGAAATATAAATGTAGATTACAAAACAATAAAATAAAAGTCATTGTGCTCTCAGTGAAGGGGATTTCTTCTGTTTTTTTTCCTTGGCTCATCTACAAGTAACTTCTTTCACAGTGCCTTATCATATTGGCAATACAGTACTTTCTTTCTTTTCTTTTTCCCCCTTTTTATTATGATTTTTTTGTTTTTGTTTTTTGGTTTTTTTCTGCGTGCACTTTCACCAATCATAACCAAGTATTAAGTATCTTTGAAGCCTTCTCAACCCTAGTGTATTCAACAGGTGGCGTTCAGATTTCAGATTTCCGACTTCTCCAAAACCGCCTGCCAGATTCACTTCAAATTTGGTGGCAATCTAGCTTGGGTAAGTCTCTACCAACTTTATTCAAATAGTCACGGTCCAATGATTTATGGATTTCTAATGATTTTTGGGTGGTACGTTTTTTGACCACATCTTACAAAATCTCCTTAACTGATTGCTTAGAAAAACTTCTCTGGGGTCCCCCAGACCTTAATTTGTTCAATAGATGGCGCTGCGATTTTTGTTCTGTCTTTACGAATTTTTGTCTGCTTTTTATATTTTCCTCTTCTCCAAAACTTTCACTCAGATTGTTCTCAAATGTGGTGGAAATGTAACCCAAGTTCGTCAAGATGTGGTGATACTCTGGGTCCCTGATTTTGCCAAGGGTTTCTCAAAAATTTTGTACATACTTGTTTCTTAAGTTGCAAAAAAACATTATAATGTAAGTCGATTGTCTTTCTCAAAGTGGTTGTGAGTGTATTTTAATCTCTGCTATATATTACAATGTTTCCTTCAGGTGGGCTGTCTAGTTCAGGTCCAGGTTCCAGTAAGGTCGTCACTACACGTCACAGTGCTTGAACATTATCAAAGAAAGTCCGGAGGTGAAGCGAGTAAAATCTGATGTGTTTAAAAGGCAGTCTAAATATATTTAGTGGATTAATTTTAGTCGCCTAATGCCCCTGTGCACTCACTGATTACGCTGTGAAAGGTGTGAAGAGCAGTCAATTATTAGTCATTCTGGTAACATGGCTTGAAATTTCTGCAGGACTAAAAATGATCAACAACCTGCCACCTGCCGTTTTTCTACCTTTCGTTAGTTTCGATGTTCACCCGACTGAAAGTCATATTTCTCCTTTGTGTTTAGTGCTCACATATTTATGTGTACTGGATTAACCTTGAGTACATATAAATACTAATATAATTGGTTCTACAGCCATTGAGATACACACAATATATTCATTTATATACACACATATATATACAGTACACTGACTCCTATCCACCTTCAAAGAATATAAAAGGTTACTCATTCTCCATAAAAGCTGTCTTTCCATATATCAAAGAAGCAAGCTGCACTGTGGAATCTGAAAAAGATAACTAATGGACAACTGAAATGTGATATTATTATCCAAGGACCATCCAAATAGAAATGCATTATCACAGGATCAGTTCTGGGCATTTTGACTTCAAAGGTACTCATAAGCCACAGAGAAATATTTGTGAGCATAAGGAATACAACGCAGTGGCGTATGTATCTCGGACCATCTCCGGATGGTGGCAGTCTGTGCAGGCCATCCAAGAGGCACATGGTCTGAATGGTAGATTGAGTCATTTGCAGTAAGGCTGTAGTTATGGTGAGTATTGGTACATCCTTTGTGTACGTAAATATTGGCAGGTTTTTGGACTTTGTAATTAGAATTCCTGCAAACAGCGTAAAGGTTGCCAGCAAGTACATTCCTCCCAGCGCTATTAACAGCAGGCTACGGTCAAGACTTATAACCCTTGACTCATCATAATCATGTTTGCGTAATGACCACGTGGTCATTGCGAGTGCCATAATTGCCACCACGTACAGAACAAGGCGCAGATACTGGTATGACTTCACAGCCGTTTCACTTCTCTCATCACTCTCTATGAGTTTTGAAAATACAATCATGACCACAACCGTAGCGGTGATAACAGCGGTGCCAAATAATAAACCAAGGGCACTACTTTTGCAGTTGATGTGAATTCTAAAATTACTACCCCCGTGTCCTGGATGTTCTGGTTCCCCGTCACTTGTGTGCCTTAATTGTATCGATACCTGGTCATGCTCATCATCTTTGCCCACGTTTGACCAATGAATGTAGAGAATGCCTGCAAACATAAACGCAAGGATTTGTCAACACAAAATCACATTCTATCTAACAAGTTTATGCTTTCATGCTTCTGTATCAGGTTTTGATCGTGCTTTTGATGCTACATTGAACAGGCCTTTTTTCAATTAAAACTTACCAGCCGCTATTAAGCTGAATTCTATTGTGCAAGGATACACAAATGGAGACGCCATTTCGACAACTTCTTCAAGATGACCTGCTTTTGCATACGAACATGAATTGTTTTGTGGTGCTGAATCAGTACCACTCCGGTTTGTCGTGAAGAAGCTGTCCCTGCAGTCACCTGTTCCAAAGGAAAAAACAAGAAGATATAAAATAATAAATGGGTCTGCTTCAACTTATGATAGAGCTGCTGTCCATTCTTGCTTCCAAAGCAAATTCAAGTGTTAACCACAACCCCCCCCCCCAAAAAAAAAGGAAAGAAAAAAATGAAAAAAAAAAAAGAAAAAGAAAACTGCTTGAGTGCAGAACGTTTATATGTAAATGGTATCGTCATTTCTAAATATTTCAGCTTCATTTTAAATTTTACATAGAGATCAGAAATATATTTTTGCTACATGAATAATTGTGAACTGGAGTATTAACAGTTTGTAAGAGGCATGTTTGCATCAAGTTTAATATATGTACTGTGTGTGTACAACATCATGTTAGCAATAAGAGGTACTTCTTGTTTTTTTAAACGTTCCTCGTTGAAGAATAACGGTGAAACATATACACTAAGAATGAGCTATCATGCACATTTATGGGCAACATTCAATCCTTTTGGGTACCAGATGCTCGTTTTGGGATTCCTCCACACCCGTGTACTTGCGACTGTTTCCTTTCAAAACAACTTACTATTCATAAATGATGATATGTAATTTTATAAGATTTTCCTCGCCATGGTGGACGATATGAAAGGTAATATATATCATCCACTTAGACATGCAGTTTATGGAAACTTCATGTGTACAGTACGAAAGTATGCTGCCTTTGCAAAAAATATAAACTATGGAAAGACATTATTTGGTTTCTACCCTCATGAATGTATCGAGACCTTTTTATGTGAATTTTATAACAGAAGAATTTTCAATTTACGGCATATAATTGGTCATGTATGGAATCATACAACTTCTGCTGGTGAGTATCTGAGCCGGTTGCTCAGTAACCACAGGAAAACAATATAATATAGAGCTTCTAAAAGGAGTAGTTTAGTTAAAACTGAACTAAGGAAAAGTACGCACCGCTTTATTAGTGAAAATCAACTTATTCAGTGCGTGTCGAAGAGTAATCTATTCTCGCAGTGTAAGAAGCTTTTTACAGTCTGTAACGGGTACATGTGTGAGAGTGCAAAGCGATAATACACTACCTTAAAACAAACCGCACCAGCATCTTAGAATAAGGAATATGTAGATTGGGACCGCAATAAGCAAGAATCGTCTCCCTGTTACTCTTATTACTTATGTTTGTGGTCACAAGAGCGTTCAACTCTTACAGATACAAAACAGAGACACTTTTGAAATGTAATTGATATTTTAAAGAAATCTTACCGAAGCTACTGTAAAAAGTGACGTTTTTAAGTGGGGAAAATCGGTGACCTTCCAATGCTTCTGTCGTCTCCGTGGCAAGGACCCTCAACCAGGTACAAAGGTTACAAGCAACCAAGTGCATAATTCCCATCTTTACCAAGCCTTTTTGTTTGTTGATACACATCTACAACGACGAGGTAATCAAACATTATATAGATGTACTACATGCATAATTTCTTGGTTATCCTTTTTATTTTTATGGGCTTCTTTCACTGTGTACTTTATGTCTCGACCTTCCTCCATTTCATTTTACTTTATTCCACTTACATTTTAACTATTTAATTGATTAAATGCGTTCATGCGCACCACGCGGCATGATTTGCGGATGCCTTTCGGAAACCATCAGATGGCCGCCTTCCTTCTCTATAGTTGCCACTGTAATTTGCAACGTGTTTCATGTCTCACACAACGGATACATCCAAATATTGACTTTACGAGGATATTTCTTTAGGTACTCTTGAGCGGTACAAGACGATTACAAGGATTGATACAAATACGTATGTTCGATATTATACATAATTCTGAAGAAAAAGTAATTAAATGTGAAATTTATTGATCGTTTATGTGGATATTCCTGACCAGGTGGATTTGAAATATATATAAATATACTTGTTGTTAAGGGTCCTTTAAAGACTATAATTCATTTCTAAATACAAATGACGTACAATAAACTTAGCAGAATACATTTTGTGCCGTATATTTTAGAGCACTGAACAATAAAAGATAACGTGGAATCAAAATATATACATACACCTGATTTGGTGAGTAAATAACTGATCTCGGTAAGGATAAAGATTATGTGTATGCTGGGCGTCAAGGCTAGCAAAATATTATCACGCTCGCAGTTAGGATCCGGATCAAAGTATGCTCCAAGTTGCATCCCATTACCAACTATGTTACCCAGACCAAATACTACAAACACAAGATAATTTTACTGTTTTGGGGACAGCTGAAACTTGCAAAAGACACAGTTCACATAGATATGACATCAAAATGACACCTCCACAGAATAAGGCAATTGTTCTTTCGTATGTAATTCTTTCTGAGCCAAGTTACAGTTTTCATGACAGAGACTTTATTATCTCTTTGTCCTAATTAATGGATTATGAAATTATTGTTTCTTAGGGTAGAGCTCTGTATTTGAAAATGAATCGTTGAATGGGCGAATTTAACCTAATTGTCATTCCTCTTATGTGAATGGTAGTTATTAAAGGAAAGACGCAAGCTATGTAAATAATAAACGTCATGCATGTTAATTACACAAATGCACTGCGTTTAACATCAATTACTTACGCACAGCTCCAATTTTTAGATACAGACTTCCCGCATGAGCAATAACGCCACAACTGAGCTTATGAGCTACAAGATACATATAGGCCATGTAGAGTATCCCAGTGACGTACAAGTAGAAGAAGAAGGCCTGAAGTAGACAAAAAAAATCAACGTAATACCCAGAGATAGATGCATACACTTGTACCAAAATCCAGGACTGAGAACTTTTTGTGTGTCTTGTTTTCATATTTACATAAATTTTCCCTAATAAAACAGAATATTTACAATAACTAACAAACTGCCGACCATCAAAAGAAAGCACACATAATACACTCTTGAAGCGTGTATGCCAGCTCAAGTGTAAGTGCTTCAGGCTTTTTCAAAAATGTTACCCCGCGACTGTCAATGTTAACTTGAGGCCACCATAAAAGTTGGCACTCCCAACATTCTGATAACCTTGTGCGGCAGATCAAAATATAATCCATTAGAATAGTAGCTACACGAGCAACGTTTCAAACAATAGGAGATATGCATAGTAAGTTACCGTTCCAAAGGCATAACTGATTGCCTAGTCTCTCTTGGTGAGATATTGAGAGATACAGGTCGGTATCTTGTGGAGACAAACGGGATATTACTAATATTTTGGAAATACAGACAACTTATCAAAGGCATATGGAATTTTTTCGTATATATAGCCCGGGAAGTAATAGAAGAATACCAGTTTGGCATTTGTGAACTTAAATTTCTCAAAAAAATGCTAATTTTGCAAGAAATGAGTATATGGCCCCTCTGTGACAGTGATGCGACCCGCAAGTCCCCCGTGATCGCCAGGCGTCAAACCCGTGCTTTGTGGTGGGAAATAAATATGCATACTGCGTATTCACGTTTACAAAAGCATACCTCGACGAACACCTTGTCGACAGGAGTGGATGGCAGTGCCTCTGTAATAACTAGCACACCTCCGAACACAACAAGGTACATACAATACAACCCACTCAATGTCCACCCCATATTGCCTTTCTTGGTGTGCCAAGTCCTGTTGTAGATAAAATATTTGTTTTAATACTATGTCATAAATGGTCTGTGACACACAGGTATATTTGCGTTCCCTTAAACGTTGGTAGCACATATTGCAAAACAAAAGGGCTATGCGAACAACCCATACTCAGCTGTTCTGAAACACATTTATCCCAGAGCAGGTTACACTCTGAAAACTGAGCTCAGTTGGGTTCCAGCTCCGGATGGTACTGCGCAAAGATCAGCAGAGCTGAGCCTTATTTTACTTTGAACTTATGGTTTATTTGTATTAGTCACCCAGATATTTACCTTTATGAGTACGTTTTACTATTATCCTAAATAGCTACATGTATACCAATTTGAAGTGCATCTGGTATATGGTTTGTTGCAAAAATTCCATATGAAACATACTTCCATCCATATTCCTTTATTAACCATGCCAAAACGTATTCACAATTATTATTTCATAATTTCTAAAGTTTGGCAGGTTAGGATATGATAAAAGCTCCATTTAATAAAAACGTATAGTTCAAATCGAGTCAAGCTATATTTCCACCTAGTTTGAAGAGAATACGGTGTGTTCTTTGAGGCAAATGGTCGAAATTACAAAAACACGCAAAATCGTATTGACCTTTCCATCACATGTTGAACAATTGAATTTATTCTTTATAATATTACTTTGCTTGAGTTTACTCCCAAAACGGAGAGAAAATGTAATAAATCCAAAAATTACTGAAGCATAATTCATTGAGTATATCATTCTCAGAGACTCACCAACCCACTGTTTATCCCTTCCAGGCTTGAAATGGAAACTGAGATAAACTACATTACGAACGTCAGTAATTTTTGGACTTCGTACATTTCCTCTCCATTTTGGGAGTAACCTCAAGCAAAGCGGTATTATAGAGCATCCAACATACCATGTAGAGAAGAATGAAATTACAAAAGAAACACAAATTTCACAAACAAAATATTTAAATAATAGTGTCGCCATCCGTTCAACAAAGTTTTAGGTGATCACGAAGCGTTATTAGAAATTTCCAAACAAGTGGGTCCGTCATTTGTTTTCTACAGATTTTCCCACAAAATTGACAAAATTCCGTTCAGATAAGTAAATTCAAAATATCTACAAATTTTTCTCTGTTATTGCTGCACTAATTTGTATGAACTGTCTAATCGCAATATTCTCACCTTTGCTGCTCTCCGCCCAGGACTTCATAAGGATAGTTATTTGTGTTGCCAATCCGACTTAGCAAGCTGTATCTCTCTGATATTTCACCCATTTTGGACACTAAAAGATCTCCTAGCCGACTTTCGCACCCCTAGGTATAAACAGATAAATATCTTAATTTTCATTTGACTGAAAATTGGAATTTTTAAAAGCTCTCTGATGTTTCCGAGCCAATTCAGGGATATCAACGAAACACAATAAAATATTTAACGTTTTTAACTATTTAAAAATGGGTTAAACCATGTCACAAACCAACAGGTAAATCATCGCAAACTCTCTCTCTCTCTCTCTCTCTCTCTCTCTCTCTCTCTCTCTCTCTCTCTCTCTCTCTCTCTCTCTCTCTCTCTCTCTCTCTCTCTCTCTCTCTCTCTCTCTCTCTCTCTCTCTCTCTCTCTCTCTCTCTCCCTCCCCCTCCCTCCCTCTCTCTCTCTCTCTCTCTCTCTTTCTCTCTCTCTCTCTCTCTCTCTCTCTCCCTCCCCCTACCTCCCTCTCTCTCTCTCTCTCTCTCTCTCTCTCTCTCTCCTGTATAAGAGAGAAATGCATGTGCTTAAATTAAAAAAAAACACTGAGATATTTCTATATTTCTATATATACGTATATTTGAAATAGTACTTTCAAGTATGTCTCCAGCAGTATGTTTCTGGTATTATACAGTGTACCACGAATAATATCAATTTTATAATGTAATGCTCGTGGTATAGAAAATCATAACGATAAGATTAATTGCTAAAAATATATTAATGCTTGGTTTGCTATATGGTTATGGTACAGGAGGGTAATCGTTAAAATTAATTCTTTTTTTAAACGTTTCATTTCTCATTTGAAAATTCCTTTTTGAAAAGCTTCAAAGAGGAAAGAATACAACAACAGGACAACCATTTGCTACCTTTGGAATTCCAGTTATAATAATAATAATAATAATAATAATAATAATAATAATAATAATAATAATAATAATGATAACAATAACGATAATAATAATAATAATAATAATAATAATAATAATAATAATAATAATAATAATAATAACGATAATAATAATAATAATAATAATAATAATAATAATAATAATAATGATAATAATAATAATAATAATAACAATAACGATAATAATAATAATAATAATAATAATAATAATAATAATAATAATAATAATAATAATAATTTGAAGAATAAGAGGAACTAGAAAAGAACATTTGCTTCACAGCAAATCTGTCTGAGTGCCTTCAAAATGAGAACAGTTTGAAATGCTACACTTTCCCATTGTTCAACATTATCAAAATGTTGTGTATTTGTATTAGCGTAATTTGCATAAATTAAAATGGTACAATATTCGATAATGGTTCATTGGATGCGGCTATGTCACAAACCCATAAATTGAGGTTGGAAGGGCATCTCTATGTATAATAATTTTGGAGATATCCAACTTTTAATTTTTCAATGCCTCTAGTCTAGCGTAATTTGAAATTCTACAACTTTCATATACTGTCCATTATATTGGCAGATGTCACAAACCAGTACATGCACATTGAAATTTTACCTGCAATAGTTTGAGAGATATTGAGCTTTCAAAATTTTAATTGCCACTAATTTGCATAATTTGGAATATCATGACTATTCCAAATAAGATGAGCAATTTCACTGGTAAGGTCAGTCACTATGGAAAGTTTGGTGATTTTCGGAATAATAGTGTCTGAGAAAAACTGCAAAGAGTAAGAATGAAAGAAAGAAAGAAAGAAAGAAAGAAACAAACAAACAAACAAACAAACAAACAAAGGGAGAAAATATGTCTGGGTTGGCACCCAGACATAATTACTCAGACACACAGTGTTTACATATACAGTGAAACCTATCTACAGTGGGCACTTTTGGGACCAGAGAAAAATGCCCACTCCTGAGAGGGTCAGGCCTTCTGGGCAGTATGGATGATTATATGTGCATGTACATGTGCATTGTTTATACATGCACATATAGATGTAAAGTGTATACATATTATAATTCAAGGAGATGCTTATGCATGCAATACAATATCTTTTTTCTTTCGTTACATAAACAAATTTTAACAGGTACTGTCACGAAACTACATGTACATTTATATGTACCTGTGAACTGAGACAAGCAGTGTACTGTCTCAGCATTCCTTGGCTTGACTATGTAAAACAGGTTTCATAAAAATAACAGGCCTCATCTCACTGGTTACAAGGAAACAAAGACATGGAAGTGTCCGTTGAGATGACACAAATCCACACACTGTTTCAAAATTCACAAAGTTGTGAAAACAGTCATTGAGGAATGAAAGACTATACTTTGATGGTTCGAGCCAACTCAGCACTGTATGTGGTCAATTTTTAACAGAGGGTACATTCAGGCTTACTCTGCCTGGAAGTCCAGTGCCTGTCCCCCTTGGATCTGATAAGCCCTGCTCTGTCCAGCACTAGTGGGAACTATAGCCTGATGGTACATAAATCAGCATGGACCAGATCTGTTCTTGCGCGAACATAAAGAGATTCTCTGCATTTTACTGAGAACCTCATTACACAGTTGTTCAGAGCCCCCCCCCCCCCCCCCATTTGCTACAAGACCCAAACCTTCCAAACCCTACACCTAGCATGCATGGATAGAAGGCTGCCTATGAGGCAGGTTCAAGCTAATTTATTATTGATGCAAAATGGTTGCCTAGTATTATGGAGGTCTATGCAGCTTGTAACAAGTAGAAGCCCTGAATGTGTATTGTTGGGAAATTGAGTGAATTCAGCATGCATTAAAATTCCCCAACTTTTGTTTGCATGGTATTGGATTTGCCACATGTCTCAAACCTACATGTTTAAGTTAGAACGTTGTGTCTATCTGCAATAGTTTGGAAGATATGGAGCTTTTAAAATTATAATTGCCCCTAATTTGCAGAATTTGAAACATGACGACTATTGCAAGCCAGGTGCTCAATTTCACCGGTAGGTTCAGTCACCATAGCAAGTTTGGTGATTTGGGGAATAATAGGGTCCAAGAAAAACTCCGCACTAATCTGTTCGTCGAAAAAAAAAAAAGAGAAAGAAATAAGAAGAAAGAGAGAAAGAAGGAAGGAAAAAATTCTTGGAAAAACAAATTGTCTGGGTTGGCACCCAGACATAATAACACTTTATTTGCAGAAAATGTCCTAATTGGGCCACAGCAATTCATGATGTAAACATGCCTTGGGCTGTATCAAAGTGCTGCAGACATATGGTCACGCCCAAAACTTAGTATTTATATCTACACTACAGTCCTACAGATACAAATAAATGAACAAATAAAGATTGGTAATCTGTGGACTTCAACGGAGTGTTGACTATTACAGAAAGTTGGATAAATGTGCAAACCCTTTCTTGTACAGTGCGCCACTCAGCACCAAATTAGTGTGGTGTGCTTTTTTACCTCCAGGTGGAGCATATACATTGTAGTATAATGCCCAGGCAGATAGAGAAACAGATGGAGCAGACACAGGACTCCTGACATTTTTCATCCCAGTGCTAAAACTATGTGAAATAGGTTCCAAACATAGATAATGATAATAATAATGATGATGATGATGATGATGATGATGATGATGATGATGATGATGATGATGATGATGATGATGATGATGATGATGATGATGATGATGATGATGATGATGATGATGCCGCTGCTGCTGCTGCTGCTGTTGCTATTTTGGTGCGTGCATGCAAATGTTTCACAGGATGAACAGCGGCCTACACCAGACAGAAATATATTTTCTTAATGTAGATGCACCATCTTTCCTAACAGACTGTGTCGAACCGGGATTATACGAAGTCCGGCTGTAGGTCATTGGTAGCTCAAACTGACGTGATTGCCTTTCGTCCAGCAATAATTATTTCTTAAAAAAAATTATATAATGCAGGGCAAAAGATACCCAAAAGTGAGTTCATATGGTTTAAATATCCTGGAATGATTCAGAACTCCGAATGACTAACTTCTGCTTATTGGTTTGAGCAACATTATGACTCATGCACGCAGTACAGCCAATTTAGATTTGACTGTCTCGATCAATTTCCAAGAACGGACTCAAACAGTAACCACATTTCATTTCAGTGGATCATAGAGTACAGTTGTGCAACCAAACAAGCAAAAACTGGTAAACATGTCAAAGGGTTACATAAGTCACTAAAAACAACAAAACACTCACCAGAAACAACATAAATTTCATTACAACAAACGTCTGTTATTCGTTGCGTTTACTGGTACTTGAAAACAGAATGAATTAAAACATAAGTCATTAAAAACTGCAAAACGCTCATCAGACACAAGGTAAATTTTATTATCATGAGCTTCTTTACTCGTTGCTTTTACTGGGACTTGAAAACAGAATGGATTAAAAGAATAAGCAAAATAAATGACGGTAAACAAATAAATAGGCAAGTAATGAGTTTCTCCTGATTAAGGAGCAACGTCGATAAGATATTTACATCCTTTTCGGAATATGGTTGTGAGTGATATATATAAACATTCATGAACCAGTGTACCAATGGGTTGAATTAACCTACTTCATACAGTCATGTAAAGTTGACATTTCATCACATGAATGAAGTCCATTGTAATTTGGCACCTTGACAGAAGAATCAATACCTTCGGTGCTTAGTTAGAAACTGCACCAAAAAACTATTGTCAGCAGACTGTAGAGGCTGAATGAAGCGGTGTATTGAAGCCCTTTATACTTTAGTATAATCAGTTCCATTCTTGAATGCGGCGATATTTTGTGGAGCAACTGTTCAACATACTTTAGCCCGTGTCTTGGTGGGTACCTTTCAAAATGTAAGCGTTACAACTCTTTGCAAAGAGATCAAATGCCACTATGGCAATCCTTGCGTACGAGGGGTGAGCGTATGAAAAAACCTCACTAAAATGTACAAAATTGTAGCAGGGTTTTCATCCAGGCCCGTAACCAGGCTTTGGTTATGGGGGTGTATCCGTTCCAAAATTTCGGATCTTTTCTCTATACTACCACGCTCTAAAGTTACAAATTCATTGAAGCATGCGCCTAAATGTGTGCTCCATCAGGTTAAGCATATATACATAGCGCACACATTATTTTCATTTACATGTGTTTGCAATATTACCCCCCCCC